>MSJK01000169.1:0-49491 GCA_001931985.1 Trichoderma sp. IMV 00454 | reverse complement strand
TTTAATTATTTAATTATTTAATTATTTAATTATTTAATTATTTAATTATTTAATTATTTAATTATTTAATTATTTAATTATTTAATTATTTAATTATTTAATTATTTAATTATTTAATTATTTAATTATTTAATTATTTAATTATTTAATTATTTAATTATTTAATTATTTAATTATATTTAATTTATTTATATTAAGTTATTTATTATTAAATTTATATAAAAGCTATTAAATTTAACTTTACTAAATTAAAAAAGTATTTTCCTAGGAAAATAATTACTTTTAATTTAATTTATTATAAGTTTTTTTTTATAGTTTTATTTTAGATCCTTAATTTAAAAATATTTATTTTAAAAATAAAAGCTTAGTATACTTTTTCCTTAATATTAATAATTCTATTTTATATTTATTGAAAATAAAATATAATAAATATATTATTTATTAATTATTATTTAATTTTATTATTTATTATTTTATTTTTTATTATTTATTTTATTATTTAATTAATATTATTATTTTAAATTATAAAATAAAGTTAATAGCCTTAATATAATTAATAATAATATAATTAATATATTTTTTAATAAATTAGTTAATAATTTTAATTATAATAAAGTTATTAAAAATACTAATAATAATAATTTATTTAATTCCAAGGTTATTAATTAGTAATAATTTATTTCATTAGGGCCCTAAAGAAAATAAAAAAAATTTATTTATTATTTATTATTTATTATTCTTTAATTTTTTAAGCTAAAGAAAATAAAATAAAAGTATTTATTATTAATAATAATTTATTAACAAAGGTAATGAATTTAATAATAATTAAGCTAATAAAAATATTATAAAAGTAAATTATATATTTTTATAAAGTTAAAAAGCAAGGCTATAAGCTTATATTCTATATTTTTAATAGTTATTTTATTTAATTTATTATTTAATTATTAAAATATATATTTAATTAGCTTAAATCCCTACTAGACTTTTATTAAGTAAATAGCCTTTTTATATATTATTTACTACTAGGCTTTTATATTTAGCTTATATAAATACCTTTATAATTATTACTTTTTTTAATACTTTTACTTAGGAAATATAAAGTTATTTTTATTATTAATTTTACTTAACTTTTTTAAAGTTAAAAAAACTTTTATTTACTAAATATTATTATTAACTAAAGTTAGTTTTTATTTACTAAATATACTTATATTTTTTTAAAATTAACTTTTATTTATTAAATATTCCTAGGATTATTAAAGTAATAATTATTAAAGAATTTTTATTTTACTTTAATATTACTATTTTAATTAATTAAAAATAATTTTATTATTAATTTTTAAGTTTATAAAATTTTTTAAATTAAAAGCTTTTTAAAATTTAAAAAAATACTTTTTATTTAATAATTTTATTAAGTTATTTATAATTATTTTATTTATAAAAATATATTTTAATTAAATTTCTTTTTTTTTTAACTTTTTTATAAATAAAGTAATATTATATTTTAATATATTTTAAACTTTTATATTTATTAAATTTTTTATAAATATAATTACTCTTTAATTATTATAAAAAATTATAATATTAACTAAAGTTAAGTTTTTAATAATATTTATATTTTTTTTTAAAAAATTAATTTATAAATTTAAAAATAATTTTTATAATTAAATTACTTTTTTTATAATATTTATTTAGCTTATATACTTAGCTTTATAATTAAAAAATATTATAATTATTTATTTCTTTAATAATTAATTAATTTTACTATTATTAATATTAAAAATATAATTAAAAATTAATTTTTTTAAATTTAAGTTACTAACTTAATTAAAATTACTATAATTATAAAATAATTAAAGTTTTTTTTTATATTTAAAGTATAAGTTTTTAATTTTTTAAAAATAGTAAAATATTTTTTTAATAATTTAATAATATAATTTATTAAGGTAATTAAAGTAATAATTAAATATAAAAATAATATATATAATATTAAGTTTTATTTTTAATATTAAGTATATTAAAGATTTTATTATTAATTAATATTTTTATTTTTTCTTAAAGTTATAAATATAATTTTTTATTAATTTTTAAAAATAAACTTTTATTATTAAAGTTAAAAATTCTATATATTTAATTATATTAAATTATTAAAAGATTTTTTAAATATAACTTTATTAATTAAAATAAATTATTTTTATATTTTTATTATATTAAATTTTTATTTTTAAATAGTAATTATATAACTAAAGTTATATAATTAATTAATAATTATTTATTATTTATTATTATTTAGTAATTAATTTAGTTTTCTTTAATTTATTAAAGAAACTAAAATTAATTTACTTTAAGTAAATTACTTAGCTAATTAATTTATTTATAAATAAATTAATTTTATTTAGTTATTTAAGTAAATTATTTAGATTTTAATATAATAGTTTTTTATTATTTAGTAAGTAATTTAATTTTCTTTAGCTTATTAAAAAAACTAATTTAGTTTTACTTAAATTATTAATTACAAATTTTATTAATTTTTTTTAGCTATTTAATAAAATTAATTTACTTAGTAAGTAAATTAATTTAATAAATTATTATTAATTTATAACTCTATATATAACTTGAGATTTATTATTTGAAAATAACTATAGAAAGCTTTCTTAATTACTAAAATCTTTTATTTATTTTTATTAATAATAAGTAAATTATTAATATAAATTATAATAAAAATATTATTTTTAATAAAAATACTATAATTTAATATTATTAAATAAAAGCTTAATATAAAAAGAAAGTTTATAAATATTTTATATTAAATATAAAGTATTTTTTTAAGTTTATATAAGGTTTTATTTAATTTATAAATTAAGTTAATTTTATTTTTAAAGTTAATTAATTACTTTATATAAATATTTTTATTAATAAATTTATAAAGAAAAATAGTTTTTATATTTATTTACTTTATTTTTAAATCTAAAGTAATTATTATAATAAATAAAATTCTATATATTATTAATTTAATAATAAAAGTAAAAGTTTTAAAATAATTTATATTAAAATTTTAAATATTTTAATATTTTTTTTATAATTTTAACTTTTTTTATTATAATATTTTTTAATAGTAATATTATAATTATAAATTAAATTAAGTTAGTTTTTTATATTATTTAAAATTAATAGTTTTTATTTATTTATATTTTAATTAATATTATTTTAAGGTAATATAATAAAATCTTTTTTATTTTAAAATAAATATTAAAGTAATTAATAATTCTTTTCCTTAAGGTAAGAAAATAATAAATTATATTTTTTATAAACCTTAGGAAAATATATTTTAGTTTTTTTTTATTTAACTTTTTCTTTTATATTTAAAAAACCAAGGCCTAAGTTATAATTTTAATTATATAAATATTAAAAATATTTAATTATTAATTAAAAATAAATTTAAATAATATTTTATTAAAAGTATTATATAAATTATAATTTTAAAAATAATTTATAATTTTTAATATTTTTAATTAATATTTTTATAGTATTTTATTATTAATTATTATTAAAAATAATTTATTTTTAATTATAGTATTAAAATTTTTAATAATATTATTTAATTAATATTACTTTATTATAAAAAACTTAATAATAAAGTTATATATAATAACTTAAAATTTAAGTTTTTTATTATAAAATTCTTTTATATTATTAAAATAAATAATTTAATATTTTTACTATTATTATTTTTTTTTTAAAAAAATAAAATAAATTTATAAATAAACTCTTAAGTATTTTTTTTAACTTAAATTATTTTACTTTTACTAAACTTACTATAATTATTAACTAAAGTTATTTAATATTAATTTTTTTTATAATTTATAATATAAAATAATTTATAAATATTAATATAAATTATATTTTTAATTATTTTACTTAGTAAAATTCCCTATATATAAAAGTTTTTTTATTTTACTATATATATAAGCTTTATAAATATAATATTTTTAAATTATATTTATTTTTATTATTATTTTCTTTAATTAAATAATATTTTATTTACTTAAATAATTCATTTTATTATATTATAATTTTATTTTAAATATAATAATATAAAAAACTAATACCTAAGTAAGTAATATATTTATTTATAAAATAAAAAAGTTTTTAAATTACTTATATATTAACTTAATTTTTTTTTAAATTATTTAAGTATTTACTATAATTATTATATTAATTTTATAATTAAAAAATTAAGTTATTAATATTAAATTAACTTTTAAGTCTAAGTTATATAATATATTTATAAAAATTACTATAATTAAAAAGTTTATATTACTATATTAATATATAATATTATTTATATTTTTAACTTTAATTTTAATATTTTTTAGTTTTTTAAAAATACTATTATATAATTTTAAAGTTTTTAAATTAATTTTTTTTTTATAAATTATATAGCTTTTATATTTTAAATTAAAAATTTAAATTAATTAAAAATTATAATATAATAATTATTTATAATTTTTTAATTAACTTTAGTTAATATTAGTTTTATAATTTAATTAAAAATTAAACTTAAAAGTTTTTTTTAATAAAGTTTATATTTTTTTTATTTCTTTTACTTTTTTTTATAAATTAAGTTTTAAATTAAAGTATTTTATTTTATTATAATTAATTTTTTATAATAAATATAATATAGTTTTTTTATTATTTTAGTTTTATTATTTAATAATAAAGCTATAAATTACTTATATAAATTAATATAAAATATATTATTTATTATTATATTACTCTTTTACTTAACTTCCTTTATTTTTATATTATTAATTATATTTTTTAACTTAAGTATAATAATAATAATAATATTACACTAAATAGCTAAGCTAAGTTATTTTCTAATCCCTCTATAGATTTCTTTATAGTAGAAAAACCCTTTATAAAAAACCTATACCTACTACTAAGATAAAAACCTTTATATACTAGTACTACTATAATAGCCTATAGCTACTATAGTTTACAGCTATAGTAGCCCAAAGCCGCTATATTCTTAGCCCTTTAAAAAAAGTTACTAACTAGTTAAATAAGTATTATTAGTCTATAGCTACTATAGGCTATATTTAATACTTTATATCTTTATAGTAGCCCCTTACTATAGGGGTAGTCTACTAGTTTAACCTCCTGGGAATACTTTAGGTAGTACTACTATATTATAGTAGCTATAGCCTAAGTTTAATATTATTAAGCTAGGTCTTTATTATTATATAGGGTATAGCCTGGGTTATATATTAACTTTAGGCAGCAGCCATTAGGACTAGCCTAAGGACCTAAGTATTATAGTAATTTAACTATTTAATAAGTAGGATAATTAGTCTACTAGTATAGGGTCCTTTAGCTAGATTTAAATTAACTACTTTATAAGTACCTAGGGAAATACTATAAGACCTCTAGGTATATACTACTAAGCTATAGGGGCTTAACTTAAGTATAATTTAAATATTATAATTTACTTAAAAATTAATATATTAACTTATATAATTTTTACTTAAGTTATTTATAAACTTTAAAATTAAATAATTAAAAAGTAATTTATATTTTACTTTAATTTAAATAAATATCTTTTATATTAGAGGTTATATTTATTATTAAAAAAGTTAGTAAAACTATAATAACTAAGTTAAAGGAAAACTATACTTTAACTTTCAATTTGAAATCAAGAATTAATCTATAGCCTAACTTAATTAACTATAGTTAACTAAGTTAAATTTTAAAAATTTAAGTTATAAAGTATAATTAATTAAAGTTTAAAATTAAATTTAAAATATATATATAAAATAACTTAAATAATAAAGTTTAAATATAATATAATTAATATATATATATATATATAAAAGCTTAAATAATAAAGTTTAAGTATAATATAATTAGTTTTAAGTTTATAAATTATAGTTTAATAATTTAACTAAATTAAATAAACTTATTTTTTTTATTAAATTATAAAAAATAATAATAATTCTACTTAAAAATAAATTATATATATAATACTTTTAAAATTAAAAACCTATATAATAAAATAATATACTTATTTTTTCTAAAGTAAAATAACTAAATAAATAACTAAATTTATAATTAATAAAATTATAAATTTATAAATAAAAGTTTTTTAAAAAAAAAAAACTAAAGCTAAGTAAAGTAAAATATAAGTTAAATTAATTAAAAAGTATTAAAAACCTTAAGCTAAGCAAAGGTATTAAGAAAATTATTAAAAAAGCTAATAAAGTAATATAAAGGTTTTTTTATAATTAATTTTTTTTAAGTAATTTATTTTTTATACTTAGGAAAGAAATTTCTTTTATATTATATTAATTTTTTATATATAATTATATATAATAATAAATTTAAAATATATATATATTTTTTACTTTTAATATATTATTTAAAGTATATTTAATTTAAAAAACTAAAACTTTTTTTTTAAATAATAAAAAATATATAAAATTATTTTTTTACTATTTAAAAAATTACTTAAAAATAAAAATAAAATCTTATTTAATATTTTAATATATTAATATTTTTTTATATATTAAGTTTTTAATTATAAAATTAAAACTTTATATTTAACTTTATATTTATATAATAAATTAAAAACTTTAATTAAATTTATTATAAATTTATTTAATATATTTATTATTAATAATTCTTTTACTTTTTAAAATTAAGAAAATTATATAAATTAAAGTAATTAATTATTATTAACTTAATTTTTAATTTTATTTTTATTAATAATATTATTATAATTTTAAAAGTAATATTTCTTTATTAATTATATTAGTAAAATATATTATAAAAAATTTAAAAATAATTTTAAATAAATAATATTTAAATTTTATAATTAAAAAAAATTATATTATTAAAAAATAAAAAAATAATAATAATATTATTTTTTTTTAAACTTTTTAAAAATTAATATTAATATTAATTTTATATAAAAAATCTTATTTAATTTATAATTATTAATTTTCCTTAACTTAGTTTCTTAAGATTATTATTTTTTTTATTAATAATATTAATAATAATCTTAAATTTATATTAATTTTATAATTAAGTTACTTAAGGCCTAGGATTTTAATTATTAATAATTTTAATTATAATTTTATAATTAATTTTATAAATAATCTTAGTTATATTTTTAAAAACTTAATTAATTAATTAAATTAATAAAATTTTAGTTTATTATTTTAAAAATATAAATTTTATAATTCTCTCCTTTAATTAAATAATTTTAGTTTATAAATAAACTATTATTAAATTTATTAATTTAATAAAAGTAAGTATTAGTACTTAGTTTATTATTAAAGGTATAGACTTATAATTTATTAAAATATATATTTAATTAACTTAAATCCTTATTAAACTTTTATTAAGTAAATAGTTTTTTTATATATTATTTACTATTAGGCCTTTATATTTAACTTATACAAATACTTTATAATTACTACTTCTTTTAGTATTAATAAATAAATATCCTTTATTATTTATTTTTATTAATAAAAAATTCCTTTATTTTATTAATACCCTAAAGAAAATAAATAAAATTTATTATATATTAATTAATAATAAAGAGTTATTTATTAATAAAATAAAAAATAAATAATTATTAATGAATTTAGTAATTCTATTGAATTTTAATAAAGAATTTTATTTAGGTATTAATAATAATATTAATAATAAAATATCTTTATATTTAAAAGAAAATCCTATATTAAAAAATATAAGTATATATTTATTATTATATTATTATTATATTATTATATTATTTTATTTTATTTTTTATTTTATAATTATATTATTATATTATTATTATTTTATTTTCTATTTTATAATTATATTATTATATTATTATTATTTTATTATTTATTAATTATTTATTTTAATAAAATAAACCTTTAGACTAATAGAAGTTTAATTATAATAAATTTCCTATTTTATTTATTTTAATAAAATATTATTTAACTATTTTAGCTACTTTTACTCTTATAAAAAGTATTTTTTCTATTAGTAGTAATATTATAATAAAATTTAAAAATAAACTAAATTTTAATTTAGTTTTTAAAATAATATTATTAAAAAACTAAATAAAGGATTTTAAAAAGCTTAAAAATAAATATTTTAAAAAAAATAATTATCTTATTTATATACTTTTTTTATTTATTTAATAAATATTATTTTATTATAAAAAAAAATTTTTTATAATATAATTATAAAAATATAATTATTAAAAAGTAAAAAAAAATATAAACTATTTTTTTAAATTAAAATAATATTATAAAATATAAATAATAAATATTATTATTTTATTTATAAAAACTATAAAGTTTATAATTATAATTAGTTATTTTAATAATGAATATTTTTATAATATAAAAGTATTTTTTTAAATTTAAATAATACTAAAAATCTTACTATTTAAATTATAGCTTTATTATAATATAAATAATAAAAATAAAAATAACTTTATAAAATATAAATAATAAATATTATTATTTTATATTTTAATATAATATAAATATTATATTTTATTTAAGTAATAAAATAGTATTTTTTTATTAATAAATTTAGTAATAAATCTAGTAATAATTTATTATTTATTATTTATTAATGAATAATAAATTCTTTTTGTTTTATTTTTTTTAATTAATTAATAAAATAAAGATTTATTAATAAATAATAAATAGAATTTATTTTGTTTTCTTTAGGGTATTAATAAAATAAATTATTACTAATTAATAACCTTAGCTTAAAGTAAGCTTTATACTTAAAGTAATTTTATAATACTTAAATTACTTAAATTAAGCTTTTCAGAAGCTAATTTAAAGTACTTTATATATATATAATTTATAATACTAAGAGTAATTTAGTTTAAAATAATTATAAAAAGTAAAAGTATTATTAAATTATTTACTAAAGTAATTTATTAACTAAAATCTTTATTTATAGTAATAAGTTTTAGACTTCTGTAGTTTTATATTATAGTAGTTATTATAGTAATTATTATAGTAAATTATAGTAATATAAGTAGGACTACTTAAGTAATTTATATAAGGCCTTATATAAATTAAATATATAGGATCCTATATACTTATAAGTTACTATAGCTTAAGTAAAAATTATATAAGCTAATATATTATTTTTTAAATAAATTATAATATTTAAATTATACTTAAGTTAAAAAATATAATTAATAATATAAAAGTAAAAGAAACTAAGTAAAAAAGTAATATAATAATAAATAATATTTTTTATATTAATTTATATAAGTAGCTTATAGTTTTATTACTAAATAATAAAACTAAAATAATAAAAATATTATATTATATTTATTATAAAAAACTAATTATAATAAAGTAAAATACTTTAATTTAAAACTTAATTTATAAAAAAATAAAAAAAAATAAAAAAAATTTAAATTTTATTAAAAAAACTCTTAAATTTTACTTTTAATTAAATTATAAAATTAATATTAACTAAAGCTAATTAAAAAGTTATAAATAACTATTATATTATATTTTAAATAAAATACTATAGTTTTTAATTAATTTAAATTTTTAATTTAAAATATTAAAATTATATAATTTATAAAAAAAAAAGTTTAATTTAAAAATATTAAAATTATATAATAATATTTTTAAAAAAATAAAAACTACTAAAGTTAAAGTTAAAAATATAAGTAATATTATATATTAATATATTAGTAAATTTTTTTTAATTATAATAACTTTTATAAATATATTATATATTTTTAATTTAAAAATTAATTTAATATTAATAACTTAACTTTTTAATTATAAAAATTATATTTATTATTAAGAGAGTTAGTAAAGCTATAATAGCTAAGTTAAAGAAAAGTTATACTTTAGCCTTTAGTTTAAAATCTAGAATTAATCTATAGCTTAACTTAATTAATTATAACTAGGGTTATAAATTAATAATAATTTATTAAATTAATTTACTTACTAAGTAAATTAATTTTATTAAATAATTAAAGAAAATTAACAAAATTAATTAATAATCTAAGTAAAACTAAATTAGTTTCTTTAGTAAATTAAAAAAAACTAAATTACTTATTAAATAATAATAAATAATAAAAAACTACTATATAAAAATCTAAATAATTTACTTAAATAGCTAAATAAAATTAATTTACTTATAAATAAATTAATTAACTAAGTAATTTACTTAAAGTAAATTAGTTTTAATTTCTTTAATAAACTAAAGAAAACTAAATTAATTACTAAATAATAATAAATAATAAATAATTATTAATTAATTATATAACCCTAGCTATAATTAATTAAGTTAAACCTTAAAGATTTAAGTTATAAAGTATAATTAATTAAAGTTTAAAATAAAAGTTAAAATATATATATAAAATAACTTAAATAATAAAGTTTAAATATAATATAATTATTATATTTTAAGCTTGTAAATTATAATTTAATAACTTAACTAAACTAAATAAATTTATTATATTCTTTTATTAAGTTATAAAAGGTAATAATAATTCTATTTAAAAATAAATTATATATATAATATTTTTAAAATTAAAAAATTACTTAAAGAAATAAAATACTTTATATAAAAGTAATAAACTTTTTTAATAATTATAAAATAAATTAATAGTTAATATATATTTAATACTATTATAAATAACTATAATAACTAAAAGTAATAAAAAACTAATTATAATTATAACTAAAATAATAATTACTATTATAAAAATTTATAATAAAGTTATTATTAATACTATAAAGAAAGTTTACTAAAGCCTAAAGAATAAAAAGAGTAAAAGAAAATAACTTAAATTAATTATAAAAAAGAAAATATAAATTAGTTAAATTAGTTAATAATTACTAAATAAATATTTAATAATAATTTATTATTTTAATTTTAGTTAAGAAAAAACCTTTTAATTATAATATTAATTAAGGTTGTAAATTAATAATAATTTATTAAATTAAATGAATTATTAACTAATTTAGTTTTAATAAATTAATAAAGAAAATTAATTTTATTAATAATAATTTACTTATAATTAAATTAATTTTATTAAATTAATAAAGAAAATAAAACTAATAGAATTAATTTTTTTTTAAAAAAAAGTAAATAATAATAAATAATAAATAATAAAATAAATTATTATTAATTTCATTATTAATTTATTTATTTATTTATTTATATAGTAAATTTAAATAATTTATATATAATAAAAAAAACTAAAATAATAATAATTATTAAATATATTTTATAAAACTATAATTATTTTCATTATATTAACTATAATAAAACTATAATTTAAATAGTAAAATTTTAAATATTATTATAAACTAAAGTTACTAAATTTATTAATAATTATTTATTATTTATTTTATTAATAATTATTTATTATTTATTTTATTAATAATTATTTATTATTTATTTTATTAATAAATAACTCTTTATTAATTATTAATAAATAACTCTTTATTAATTATTAATAAATAACTCTTTATTAATTATTAATAAATAACTCTTTATTAATTATTAATAAATAACTCTTTATTAATTATTAATAAATAACTCTTTATTAATTATTAATAAATAACTCTTTATTAATTATTAATAAATAACTCTTTATTAATTATTAATAAATAACTCTTTATTAATTATTAATAAATAATAAATTCCTTTTGTTTTTATTAATAAATAATTACTAAATTTAATACTAAATTTATTATTTATAAATAAACCTTCTTAATATAACTAATGTAAAATAAAATAAAATAAAAAAATTACTTAAAATAATTAGATTTTACTATTAATTTTATTTTATAATTATAAACTAGCTATATTAGGAATAGTTTATTAAAAAATAATAAATTTAGTAATAATTTATTTTATTATTTATTATTTATTATTATTTAAAAAAAACTAATAAATAATAAATTTCTTTTATTTTATTTTCTTTAGGGTATTAATAGAATAAATTATTACTAATTAATAATTTTACTTATAAATTTATAATTAATTAAATTAGAATTAGTAATTTTTCTAAGGAAATACTTTTCTAATTTAATTAAATTAGATTTTATAGCTTTTATAAAAATCTAATAATAAATAACTTAATTAAAATAAATTAATAAATAAATAAATAAAATATAATTAAATAAATAAAAATAAAAAAAAACTTACTAAATTAAAGTTTCTAAGTTTATTAAAAAATAAAATAATTAACTTTTTTAGTTTATTATATATTTTATATATTTAAAATATATAATAATATAATTAAAATAAGTATATAAATTTAACTCTGTAATTTAATAAAAAGCTTTAAAAAATAAAAAATATAAACTTTAATTCTTTTAAAGTTTCTTATTTAAAGGGATTTAAAAAAAACTATATTAAAATTAATAAATAAAATAACTTTTATAAGTATATTTAAAAAAAATATAATTATAATAAAAAATATATATTTTTTTAAGTTCTTTATTATTTATATTATTATAATAATATAATAAAGTTTTTTTTTAAATTAATAAAAACATTAAGTATATAATATATTAAATTCTCTTAAGTTATATTACTTATAAAAATTAATTATAAATAAATAATTAACAAAGAAATAAATAATAAATACCTAAAGGAATTTTTTCTTTATTATAAAAAGTAAGTATTTTTTTATTTTTTTTAGTTTTTAATATCCCTTTACTTAATAAATTACTAAGTTTATAAGTATATTTAATTAATAAAATAATTTACTATATTTAATTTATTAAATCTATATAATTAAATTAATTAAATAAAATAAATAAATAAAATAAATAAAGAAAATTAATAAAGAAAATTAATAAAGAAAATTAATAAAGAAAATTAATAAAGAAAATTAATAAATAAAATTAATAAATAAAATTAATAAATAAAATTAATAAATAAAATTAATAAATAAAACTTACTATTAAAAATAATAATATTTTTTTATTATTATTAAAATTATTATTTATATAATTTAATAATAATAAATTAAAAGAAATAAAAAATATATAATCTTTTAGTATATTTTATATAATTAAATTAATAATATATACTATATATTTAATATTATTTATAAATTCTTTATTAAAAGCTTCTTTATAAACTTCTTTAAAAGTATTTATAAATATATTATTATTTATAGTATTATTTTTTATAATAATAAAATAATATAAATTAATTAATAAAATAAATAATTAAAAAAAGAATATAAAAAATAAATACTTAAATATATTATTTATTTTTAATATATATAAATAAAGCTTTGAAATTTAATAAAATTCCTAATATATATAAAAGCTTATATAGCTTTTTAATAACTTTTAAAATTCTATATAATTATAATTAATAAGTTAAACATAAATAAATAAATAATAAAATAATAAAATAATAATAATAAAATAAAATACTTATTAATTTATATTTTAATTTAAATTTAAAATTAATATATATAATAATAAATCCTAAATAAGAATTTTAATTATTAAAAATCCAAATATAAAAGATTATTAAAAAGGTACTATAAGTTTTAATATTTACTTTTAAATATAAATTTAAATTTAATAAAGCTTTATTATAATTATTTAATAATATTACTTTAATATTATTTTAATTAATTATAGTATAATCCCTAATTAATTAAATAAATTATTTAATAATAAAATAAATAAAATAAATTAAATAAAATAAATTAAATAAAATAAATTAAATAAAATAAATTAAATAAAATAAATAAAATAAATTAAATTATTAAAATAAAATAATAAATTATTAAAATAAACTTAAAAAAATTATATTAAAAAAAAATTATTTTTAATTAAGAAAATTAATATTTTATTTATAGTTTTTTTTTATTTAATTTAATAGTTAAATTAATAATTATTTTCAATTATTTATTTTAGGTATTTAAAGTAAATAATGAATTTTATATTAAAGGAATTATTTTAGATTTTAAATATAAAAAAATTAAGTTAGTAAATTTCTTATAATAAAGGTTTTTTTAAATTATTTATAAGTTAAATTATAGATTATTTAATAATTTAATAATTTAATAAATTAAATTATATTATATATTAAATATAGTTTTATTTATTAATAAGTTAAATTAGAAATTAGTTATTCTTTAGAGCTTATATATTAAATATAAATTAATAATTATTATTTTATAATATAATTTTATTATTTATTTATTATTTCTAAATAATAATAAATAAATAATAAAATTAATTTAATTTTTAATAATAACTAAATAATTAAAAACTAATAAAATAATAAAGTAATAAAAATAATAAAATAAAGGAATAATAAAATAAAATAATAAAATAATAATTTACTTCTTTTTTTTATTTTTTTTAATTACTTATTAGAAGTTATTTTAGGATACTTTATTTAATAATACTTTACTAAATTAAATAATTTAAATTCTTTAATTAATATTATAACTTTATAATTATAATTATAATATATTAATAAAATAAAAGAAAAAAAAATAATAAAATAATAAAAAAAGAAATAATAAAATAAAATAAAAAGGAATAATAAAATAAATAATTAACTTTATATATTTAACTTTTATTTCCCTTTTTATATTTATTTTAATAAGTAATAAAGTCCTATTAAATAAATTATATTAAAAATATAAAATTTTAAATCCTTATTATTTTCTAATTTAAATTTTAATTTATTATAAATAGATCCATTAGTTATACTAGCTTTATTATTAATAATAAAGGAATTTAAATTATTAAAAAACTTAGAATTAAGGTTTTAAATTAGTAATAGTTTAGAATTTAAATTAGTAGCTTTATAAGCTTTTTCTTTAAAATTATTAATTTCTTTATATTTATAATTAAAATTTATTTTATAATATAATAAATAAATAATATTATAAAATATTATTTAAAAAAGAAAAAGAAAGTAAAAATAGTAAATAATTATTATTTATAAAATTTAAATTCTATATATTAATAATAAAATAACTTATTATAAATTTCTTTATTATAAATCTACTTATATATATTGAATTATAAATTAACTTATTAAAAATCAATTTATTTAAATTAAATTATAAATTAACTTATTTGAATTAAATTATAAATTAATTTATTATAAATTAACTTATTTAAATTAAATTATAAATTAATTTATTATAAATTAACTTATTTAAATTAAATTATTTATATATAATATATTTTTCCTATATATAACTTTTATTTTCTTTTATAAAAAAATTATAATTTAATTAAATTTTTCTTTTTTATTATTATTTTTTATAATAATTCTTTTATTATTACTTTTTTATTATTACTTTTTTATTATTACTTTTTTATTATACTTTTATTTTTACTTTTTTATAATAAACTTTTATAAAGCTTATAAAAATTTAAAGTAAATTATTATTTTTTTTTTTTTTTAGTTAATTTATAAAATAATTTATTAAATTTATTTTTTATAATAAAAAATTATAATAGTATTTTTAAATAATTAAGTTAATTATTTTAATTAATTTATAATAATTTACTTAATAATTAATTATAATTGTAGTTATTAATAATTTACTTAGGGAATTATAAATATTATAATTAGCTAGTTTTTCTTAATAATAAATTTATTTTTTTTAAAAAGTATTTTTTAATATAAAATAATATTGAAAATTTAATTATTTAAATTTTAGCTTTAATTTAAGTTATATAATAAAAATAGCTATAGTTTTATAAAATATATATTATAATAATTATTATTTTATTTATAAGGTTTATATAGCCTATAAGCTTAATAAGCTATTTTATTAGTAAATATTTTTATAATATAAAAGTATTTTTTTAGCTTTAAATAATACTTAAAATTTTACTATTTAAATTATAATTTTATTATAGCTAATATAATAAAAATAATTATAGTTTTATAAAATATATATAATAATTATTATTATTATAGTTTTTTTTATTATATATAGATTTATTTAAATTTACTATATAAATAAATAAATAAATTAATAATAATATTAATAATAAATTTACTATTTTTTCTTCTAAATAATAACAAAACTAAATTCATTAATAATAATTTACTTATAACTAAATTAATTTCTTTAGATTAATAAAGAAAACTAATTTAGTTAATAATAATTTACTTATAACTAAATTAGTTTTTTTAATTAACTAAAGAAAACTAAATTAATTAGTAAATAATAATAAATAATAAATAATTATTAATTAATTATATAACTCTAATACTAATATAATAATTATAATAAATACTTAAATAATTTTAAAAAAAAAACTAAATTAATAAATAAATAATTTAAAAATCTTTTTATTTTATAAATAAATATATTACTTACTTAAGTATTAATCTCCTATATTATTATATTTAAAATAAAATTATAATATATTAAAATAAGTTATTTAAGTAAATAAAATATTATTTAACTAAAGAAAATAATAATAAAAATATATATAACTTAAAAGTTTTATATTTATAAAGCTTATATATATAATAAAATAAAAAAACTTTTATATAAAAAGGAACTTTACTAAGTAAAATATATTAAAAATATAATTTATATTAATATTTATAAATTATTTTATATTATAATTATAAAAAAAAACTAATATTAAATAACATTAGTTAATAATTATAATAAATTTAATAAAAATAAAGTAATTTAAGTTAAAAAAAATATTTAAAAGTTTATTTATAAATTTATTTTATTTTTAAAAAAAAAAATTTATAATAATAAAAATATTAAATTATTTATTTTAATAATGTAAAAGAATTTTATAATAAAAAGTTTAAACTTTAGGTTATTAAATATAACTTTATTATTAAATCTTTTATAATAAAGTAATATTAATTAAATAATATTATTAAAAGTTTTAATATTATAATTAAAAATAAATTATTTTTAATAATAATTAATAATAAAATACTATAAAAATATTAATTAAAAATATTAAAAATTATAAATTATTTTTAAAACTATAATTAATATAATATTTTTAATAAAATATTATTTAAATTTATATTTAATTAATAATTAAATATTTTTAATATTTATATTATTAAAACTATAACTTAAGCTTTAGTTTTTTAAATATAAAAAAAAAACTAAATAAAAAAAAAGCTAAAATATATTTTCCTAAAGTTTATAAAATATATAATTTATTACTTTTTTACTTTAAAAAGGAAAATTATTAACTATTTTAATATTTATTTTAAAATAAAAAAATCCTATTATATTACCCTAAAATAAAACTTAATTTATAATATTAATAACTTTATATATAAATATTTTATAAAAAAAAATATATATAAACTTAAATATAACTTTAATAATTAAATAATTAAATATAAAGCTTATTAAGTTATTTAAAGCTTTAAGTAAATCTTTAGTATAAACTATTTTAAAACTTTTACTTTTATTATTAAGTTAATAATATATAAAGGTAATTTATAAATATATAGAATCCTATATATTTAATTTATATAAGTTCTATATAAATTATATAAGTAATATAATATATTATAATTATTATAATATAATATATTATAATATAATATAGCTATAATACTTAAATAGTTTAAATTAAGCTTTATACTTAAAAAGAATATATAATTATATATTATTATAATATTTAAATAACTTAAATTAAGCTTTATAATTTAAAAAAATATATAATTATAAAGTATATAATAATAAAGTATATATTATTATAATACTTAAATAACTTAATTTAAGTTTTATAATTAAAGAGAATATATAATTATATAATTATTATAATACTTAAATAACTTAATTTAAGCTTTATAATTAAATAATAATAATAATAATATATTATTATAATACTTAAATAACTTAATTTAAGCTTTATAATTAAAAAGAATATATAATTATATATTATTATAATACTTAAATAATTTAAATTAAGCTTTATATTTAAAAAGTATATATAATTATATAATTTTATAAATAATATTATAATTAAAAGCTTATATTAATAAAACTAAATATTAATAATTATATATTCTAATTTAGGGATATTTTTTATTAATTTCTTAAGTAATTAATTACTTAGTTAATAAAAAGTTTTAAAATTAAGTTTTAGTAAAATTAAGTAATTAATTAAAGCTAAAATTATATTAAAAAAATTTTTAAAATTATAAAAAAAATAATAAATATTTAATTAAATTATAATTATATTATAAATTAATTATATTTAAAATTTAAAAAAAAGTTTAATTATATTATATAATTAAAATAGTAAATAAGTAATTTAATTTTTTATTAATACTTTTATAAGTTTTTTTCTTTAATAATAACTTTTTTTATATTAATAAATAAAATAATAATAATTAAAAAAAAATTATAATTTTTTATATTTTAAATTTTTAAAATTATAAAACTATTAATAATTTAATTATTTTTTAAAATATTAAAAAACTTTTTAAATTTTTTATAATTTTAATTATAAATAAAAATTATTTTAAAGATTTTTTAAATTTTAAAAAAAATATATAATTATTATAATACTTAAATAATTTAATTTAAGCTTTAAGCTTTAAACTTAAGGAAAATATATAATTTATAAAACTTAAATAATTTAATTTAAGCTATAAGCTTTAAATTTAAAAAAAATATATAATTTATAAAGTTTAAATAATTTAATTTAAATTATAAATTTTAAGCTTAAGGAAAATATATAATTTATAAAGCTTAAATAGCTTAATTTAAACTTTAAGTTTTAAACTTAAGAAAAATATATAATTTATAAAGCTTAAATAACTTAATTTAAGTTTTAAGCTTTAAGCTTAAGAAAAATATATAATTTATAAAACTTAAATAACTTAATTTAAGCTTTAAGTTTTAAACTTTAAAAAAAATATATAATTATTATAATACTTAAATAATTTAATTTAAACTTTAAGTTACTTTAATTAAGTTATTTATATATTATATAAAAGTATATTATTTAAAAAAAAGTTTATAAAATATAAAAGAATTATTATTAATTATAAAATATAAATATTATATACTTTATAAACTATTAATAATAATAAAAAATATAATTTTATTATTATTACTTTAGTTATTTTATTATATTTATATATATATATATTATTTATTATTTTTTAATTATAAAAATCTAAGTTTTTTATTTTTACTTTAAGTTTAAATTTTTTATTATTATTACTTATTTTAATTTAAAAAAATATTAATTTAAAAAAATTTAAATATAAATATATTTAAATCCCTTATATTAAAAAAACTATAATTTATAATAAAGTTTTATAAAATTATATTATAATAAATTAATAATTATTTATTTATATAAATTTTTATTATTATATAACCTTAGGGAATCTTTTTATAAATAATTAAAAACTATATTATTATACTTAGCTTTACTAAAATAATAATTATATTTATAATTTTAATTATATTATATTATTACTTTAAATTATATTATTATTTTTAATTTTATTAAATTAATAATTATATTAAAAGTTAAAGAAACTATAATATATTAATTAATAATATTTAAAAACTATTTATTACTTTTAGCTTTATTAAGTTAATAAATATATTATTTAAATAATTAATACTTTATATTTATTTTTTAACTTTTTAATTATATATTTTTTTATTTTATAAACTAATTTAATTTAAAATAATTAAATATTATATTAAATATTTTAAATATAAAACTATATAACTTTAATTTTATTTTAAAAATTAATTTTTAAATTTAAATAAATACTTATATTTTTAAATTATATTATTACTTTTACTTTTACTTTTACTACTTTTACTTATATAATTATTATTATATATATATATATTATTCCTTAAAATTTACTACTATTACTATTATATATTATTCCTTAGAATTTACTACTATTACTATTACTACTATTATTAAAGAAATCTTAAAAATAACTATTATCCTTAATTAAGCTTTACTAAGTTAAAGGGTATATTAATTAGTAAAAGAGTTATTAATTTATAAAAAAAAAAATATATAATTTATAATATATATATTATATAAAATAAAGTATTATATAAATTATAAATATTATAAATTAAAAAAAAAAAAATATTATTAAGTTACTACTTAATATAAAGTAATATTAAATATAAGAAAATAGTTTTTTTAAATATAAATTTAGTAATTTATTAAAGTAGTACTTTAGTTTATATAGTATATATACTAAAATTAAAGTATTTTATAAATTAATAACTTTTTTATTACTTAATATACTCTCTGTCTTAGTTATATTAAAATAGGAAATATAGTTATTTTTAAAACTCCCTTAGTATTATATATTATTCCTTAGAACTTACTATTACTATATTATTATTATTATTATTATTTAAGCTTAAGTTACTTTTTTTCTTATTTTTTCTTTTTTAAAAAAACTTATAAAAACTAAGCTATACTTTTATAACTAAGTAAATTATATTATTAAAATAATATTAAAGATTATTATTTCTTTTATTATATTTATTAAAAAATTATTAAATATTAAATTTTAAAAAAGTAATTTTTTTTTAGTATTTTTTTTTTACTTTTATTATTAAAAGAAATCTAGTATTTAAATATTAATAATAAAATATATAAATTTAATTAATTACTTTTACTATAGCTTAATTTAATTTACTTTATTTTTTAATTTTTAAAATTAACTTTATACTTTTTTAATTTTTTATATTTTTTTAAAAACTTAGGTATTATTAAAAAAAACTTTATATTATAAAGTTAAACTAAGGTAATTTAATTATATTTTAGTTTTTTTATTTATAATAATAACTAAATTATTTTTAAATTTATACTTAAATATATTAAAAAATTTAGCTAAAATAATATAATAATAATTATAAAATAAAAAATATATTAATAAATATATATATATATAAATAAAAAATATTAATAAACTTTTAGTAAAAGATATATAAAGTAATAATAAATAAAAAAGTTAAATATAAAATAATTTAAATAAGTAATATATATATAAGTATATATATTTTATTTTATTTACTTAGTTATTTTTAATTAATAAAAATAATAGTTAAAATATAAATAAAAAAAAGAAATTATAAAATATTTCTTTAGTATTTTTAAAATTAAATTTATATTTAACATTTTAATATTATTATTGTAATTAATTTTCTTAACAATTTTTTTTTTAAAATAGTAATATAATTTTCTTAATAATTACCTTTTTTTAAAGTAATAATATAACTTATATAAAAAGCTATTTAAGTTTATTAATACTTAGGTAGTAAATTAAGGTTATATATTTATAATAAATAAAATTATAAATAAATAAAATAATAAACTTACTATTATATATAAATATAATTAATTTTAATAATATTTAAGTATTATAAAAAAAGAAAAATATATTTAAAAAATAATTATATATAAAACTAATTATTAATTTTTAATTATTATAAAAAAGTCTTTAAATAATATAATTTAAAATATATAATATTATTAAAATTAATTTTTAATATATAATTATTATTAAAGTTTATATTTATTTACTTATTTAATCCTTTATAATTTTAAAATAAATTAATATTTATATATTAAAAAATTAATAAATATTAATATAACTTTAAAGGAAATTTAAATTTATTTATATTAAAATAATAATAATTTTATAATATAGTAAAATATTTATAATAAAATTATATATAGTAAATAAAAAAATATAAAAAGTAAAGTTTAATTTATACTTTAGTTAATTAATTAAAAAGTAAAGGATTTTAAAATTAAATATAATATAATAATAATAATTATATAATTATTATTCTTTTTATATATTTAAACTTTTTAAAATATTTTTAAACTTATTTTAATTTATTATTATTAAATTATATTTATAAAATTAATAAATATTATATATTTTTTTTAATATAATTAATATTAATATTTATTAATAATTTTTTTATATTATATTTATATTTTTTAATAAAAAAAAGTAAGTTTTATTAAATTATAATAAAATAATTATATTTTATTTATTAATTATTATTAAAGTATTTTAAATAACTTTTTTTAACTATAGAAAATATAAAAAAAATTATTTTTAAATATTATAAAAACTTTAATTTATTTAGAAAAACTATAATATAAAATATTTATTTATAATATCAATTAATTATTATATTACTTATATAAATACTATAAAAATAATATTTTTATTAATATAATTATTATTTTATATTTAATATATTAATAATATAATTTTATAATATTATTAATTAATTTTTATAATATAAAAATATTTAATTACTTTTATATTAAAAATAATAATAATAATAATAATAAATCTTAAAAAATAAAATTTATTTTATTAATTTTAGTATTTTATTATTAATTTTTTAACTAAAGAAAAATATAATAAATAATTTATAAAGTTTAAGTAATAATATATTTTATATTATATAAAAAAAATATATATATTTATAATTAATAATTTATATTATATAAAGAAAAAATTATTAAAACCTAAGTTAATTAATATATATACTTTATTAATATAATTATATTTTATATTAAAAAAAAAAAAATTTTTTAAATTTTATTTTAAAAAATTTATATTAAATTTTTTTAAAATATAATAAATTATAAAATAAATATTACTTAATTAATTATTAAAATTATAAATAAATTAAACTTAATAATAAATTAAAATATTAATTAATTTTTTTTATTAAATTTACTTAAGTATATAAAGCTAGGTTTTATATAAAGTATTATATAAAATTAAAAAATAATAAAATTTATAAAAAAAAATTCTTTAGTTATTTATATTAAGCTATTTATATAATTTTTAATTTACTTTATATTTATTAATTATAAATTTTATAAATATAAAATTAAGTTTTTTAATTATTATACTTTTATTTATATTAATATCTTTAATAATATAAAAAACTAATTTACTTAATTAAGCTTAATATAATTAAAAACTTAAGGTTATATATTATTAAAAAATTTATTATTTTTAAAATAAGTATTTAATAAAAACTAAGTAAATTTAAGTTAATTAAAAAAAAAAGTAATATTTTAATATATTAAATATTATAAAATTAAATATATTAAAATATTAAAATACTATTTATAAAAATATAAAAAGTTTTTAAATTTAATAAATATAATATAAATATAATTAATAATAATAATAATATTTAATAATTTAATTAAGTTAATAAAATTAATAAAAGTAATAAATTAAATATAAAAACTATAATTATTATTATTTTTTCTTAAAGTTATTTATTAATAATATATAATTAAAAAATAAATTTAATATAATAAATAATTTATAAATAAAAAAATAAATAAAAAATATTATAAAATTATAAAGTTATTATTATAATATAATAAAAGTTTTTATAAATAATATTTAAATTAAAAGTAAATAAGTAAATATTATGTAATTATAATTTTAAAAAAAACTTAAGGTTAAAAAAAAAATAATATATATAAATTAAAATTATAAAAAAAATTATAAATAAAAATATTAATAATAAAATAATTAGTAAATAAATTAATAATAAAAAATTAATAATAAAGTATAATATAACTTTAGGAATAAGCTTTAAAAAACTATTATTAATAATTTAATTAATATATAAATAAATTAATATAATATAAAAAATAACTTTAAAATAGTAATATATTAAATATTTAAACTTTATATATATTTTACTATTATAAGTATTTTTTTAAGTATTAAAAATATAAAACTTAGTATTAAGTAATAATAAAAAAGTTAAAATATTATAATTAATTAATAAAAGTAAATAGTTTTTTTATTATAATATATTATTTTATTAAAATTAAAGTAATTTTAAAATAAAAATAAAGTATTATAAATAATAATAGTAATTTAATAATAATAAAAATAGTAATTTACTTTAATTTTACTTTTATAAAAAAAGCTTTATTATACTTTTATAAAAGCTTAATTATACTTTTATAAAAGCTTAATTATACTTTTTTAAATTATTTCTTTATTTTTTAAATATTATTTTTATTTTTATTATTATTATTATTATTATTATTATTATTATTATTATTATTATTATTATTATTAATATTACTATTATTACTATTATTACTATTATTATAAATTAATTTAAAATTTAAAAAGTAAGTAATTATAAATAATTTTATTTAACTAAATTAAATAATTAAAAAAAACTAATTTATTTAAGTTACTTAAATAAAAACTATTACTATAGCTAAAATTAAATATAATTTTAAATTATTAATTATTATTATTATAATATTTACTATTACTTTTATTATTAATATTAATATTAGTATTTTATCTTTTAATTTTTAATATATTATTTTTATATTATTAATTAGCTTTATATTTTTTAATATTATTATAAATCACAGATTTAATACTTAGCTTATTAAATTATTAAATTTATTAATTATTTAAAATTTTTTTTATAAAAACTATATTAAAGGTATTATTTTTAAAAAAAGTAATTTTAAATATTATATTAATAATAATAAATAATTTTATTATTATATTAATTATAAAGTTATAAGTTATTAATATATACTTTTATAAATATATATAATATTAAATATTATTTTTATTAATTAAAAATTTATTAAGTATTTTATTAATTACTTTAAGTACTTTTTTTTTATTTTTTTCTTTTTTAAGTTAATATAAATTATCTAAAGTAATAATACTTTTATAAATTATTTTAAAAAAAAACCTTAAATTATAAACTTAATTATTAATTTTTAAATAATCAACCTTTAAGTATTAATATATTTTATATTTTTAAATTAAATTATTAAATAATAAACATTTAATATATAAGAAAAAGTAATAGTAATTTTTTAAAATAACTAAAGTAGAATTTTAATTTTAAATTATAAAAACTTAAAAAAAAATTAAAGATTATATTATTTATTAAATTTTATATTAGTTATTTATATATACTATAAGTAGCTAGTTTATTATTAATTTAATTAATTAAGTAATTTTAATATTTTTTATTATTCTTTTTTTATAATTATAATACTTACTATAATAATAAAAGCTATAAAAAGTAAAGCTTAATTTAAGTTATTTAAGTAATATATAATTATAATAATATATAATTATAATAATATATAATTATAATAATATATAATTATAATAATATATAATTATAATAATATATAATTATATTATATTATATATTTTCTTTAAATATAAAGCTTAATTTAAGTTATTTAAGTATTATAATTATTTTACATAAGCTATAGTACTATATTACTTATATAATTTATATAGGATCTATAGTAACTTATATATATATAAGATCCTATATATTTAATTTATATAAGTCTTATATAAATTATATAAGTAATATAGTATATTATAGTATAATATACTATAGTATAATATAACTATAATACTTAAATAACCTAAATTAAGCTTTATATTTAAAAAGAATATATAATTATATATTATTATAATACTTTAATAGCTTAAATTAAGCTTTATATTTAAAGAGAATATATAAATTTATAAATTTATAATTATTATAATACTTAATTTAAGTTATTTAAGTATTATAACTAAAGAAAAATTATATAAAATAATTATAATACTTAAATAGCTTAAATTAAGTTTTATAACTAAAGAAAATATATAATTATAAAGTATATATTATTATAATACTTAAATAACTTAATTTAAGCTTTATAATTAAAGAGAATATATAAATTTATAATAATATATTTATTATAATACTTAAATAGCTTAAGTTAAGCTTTAAGTTTAAAAAGAATATATAAATTTATAATTATTATAAAGCTTAAATAACCTAAATTAAGTTTTATATTTTAAAAAGAAATATATAATATAATTATTATAATACTTAAATAGCTTAAATAAAGCTTTACTTTTTATAATTTATTAATATAATAAATATTATAATTATAAAAAAAGAAAATAATAAAAAATATAAAACTTAATAAATAATATAATCTTTAATCTTTTTTTAAACTTTTATAATTAAAAGTTAAAATTTTACTTTAATTATTTTAAAAAAACTATTATTACTTTTCTTTATATATTAAATCTTTATTATTTAATAATTTAATTTAAAAATATAAAGTATATTAATATTTAAGGGTTAATTACTTAAAAGTTAATAATTAAGTTTATAAATAAAGTAAAAAGTTTAAAATAATTTATAAAAGTATTATTATTTTAAATAACTTATATTAACTTAAGGAAAAGAAAAATAAAAAAAAAGTACTTAAAGTAATTAATAAAAATAATATTTAATAAGCTTTTAGTTAATAAAAGTAATATTTAATATTATATATATTTATAAAAATATATATTAGTAATTTATAATTTTATAATTAATATAATAATAAAATTATTTATTATTATTAATATAATATTTAAAATTACTTTTTTTAAAAATAATATCTTTAATATAATTTTTATAAAAAAAAACTAAATAATTAAAAAATTTAGTAACTTAGTAAACTAAGTATTAAATTTTATATTTATAATAATATTAAAAAATATAAAGTTAATTAATAATATAAAAGTAATATATTAAAAATTAAAAAATAAAATACTAATATTAATATTAATAATAAAAGTAATAGTAAAAGTTATAATAGTAATAGCTAATAGTTTATATTTAACTTTAATTATAGTAGTAGTTTTTATTTAAGTAGCTTAAACTTAATTAGCTTTTTTTAATTATTTAAATTAATTAAATAAAGTTATTTATAAATATATACTTTTTAAACTTTAAATTAACTTATAGTAATAGTAATAATAATAATAGTAATAGTAATAATAATAATAGTAATATTAATAATATTAATAATAATATTAATAATAGTAATAATAAAAATAAAAATAAAAATAATATTTAAAAAATTAAGAAATAGCTTAAAGGGGTATAATTAAGCTTTTATAAAGGTATAATATAGCTTTTTTTATAAAAGTAAAATTAAAGTAAATTACTATTTTTATTATTATTAAATTACTAATATTATTTATAATACTTTTCTTTTATTTTAAAATTATTTTTATTTTAATAAAGTAATATATTATAATAAAAAAAGTATTAGCTTAATATATTATTAATTAATTATAATACTTTAATTCCTTTATTACTACTTAATATTAAATTTTATATTTTTAAAAGTTAAAAAAATATTTATAATAGTAAAATATATATAAAGTTTAAATATTTAATATATTATTATTTTAAAGTTATTTTTTATATTATATTAATTTATTTATATATTAATTTAATTCTTAATAATAATTTTCTAAAACTTATTCCTAAAGTTATA
This sequence comes from Trichoderma sp. IMV 00454, assembly GCA_001931985.1. NCBI lineage: Eukaryota > Fungi > Ascomycota > Sordariomycetes > Hypocreales > Hypocreaceae > Trichoderma > Trichoderma sp. IMV 00454. The sequence goes on along the minus strand of MSJK01000169.1, from coordinate 22,084 downwards.
TTATACTTTATTATTAACTTTTTATTATTAATTCATTTATTAATTATTTTATTATTAATACTTTTATTTATATATTTTTTTTATAATAATTTAGTTTATATATATTATTTTCTTTTTTTAATATTAAACTTTTTATAAAATTATAATTATATAATATTTATTTATTTACTTTTAATTTAAATATTATTTATAAAAACCTTTATTATATTATAATAATAACTTTATAATTTTATTATATTTTTTATTTATTTTTTTATTTATAAATTATTTATTATATTAGTTTTATTTTTTAATTATATATTAATAATAAATAATTTAAAAAAAAATAATAACTATAGCTTTTATATTTAATTTACTACTTTTATTAATTTTATTAATTTAACTAAATTATTAAATATTATTATTATTATTAACTTAACTAAGTTATTAAATATTATTATTATTATTAACTTAATTAAATTATTAAATACTATTATTATTATTAATTATATTTATATTATATTTATTAAATTTAAAAGTTTTTTATATTTTTATAAGTAATATTTTAATACTTTAGTATACTTAGTTTTATAATATTTAATATATTAAAATATTTTTTTTTTTTTTACTTTTTAATTAACTTAAACTTATTTAATTTTTATTAAATATTTATTTAAAAAATAGTAAACTTTTTAATAATATATAACTTTAAGTTTTTAATTATATTAAGCTTAATTAAGTAAATTAATTTTTTATATTATTAAAAATACTAATATAAATAAAAGTATAATAATTAAAAAACTTAATTTTATATTTATAAAATTTATAATTAATAAATATAAAGTAAATTAAAAAATTATATAAATAACTTAATATAAGTAATTAAAGAATTCTTTTTTTATAAATTTTATTACTTTTTAATTTTATATAATACCTTATATAAAACCTAATTATATATACTTAAATAAATTTAATTAAAAAAAATAATTAATATTTTAATTTACTACTAAAATTAATTTATTTATAGCTTTAATAATTAATTAAATAATATTTATTTTATAATTTATTATACTTTAAAGAAATTTAATATAAATTTCTTAAAATAAAATTTAAAAAAAGAATAAATACTTTTAATATAAAATATAATTATATTATTAAAATATATATATTAATTAACTTAGGCTTTAATAATTTTTTTTTTATATAATATAAGTTAATTTTAAATATATATAATTTTATTTATATAATATAAAATATATTATTATTTAAATTTTATAAATTACTTATTATATTCTTTTTAAATTAAAAAATTAATAATAAAATATTAAAATTAATAAAATAAATTTTATTTTTTAAATTTTATTTTTATTATTATTATTTTTAATATAAAAATAATTAAATATTTTTATATTATAAAAATTAATTAATAATATTATAAAACTATATTATTAATATATTAAATATAAAGTAATAGTTATATTAATAAAAATACTATTTTTATAATATTTATATAAATAATATAGTAATTAATTAATATTATAAATAAGTATTTTATATTATAGTTTTTATAAATAAATTAAAGCTTATATAATACTTAAAAATAGTTTTTTTTTACTCTTTTTTTAAAAGATATAAATATAATATAAAAAAATTATTAATAAATATTAATATTAATTATATTAAAAAAAATATAATATTTATTAATTTTATAAATATAATTTAATAGTAATAAATTAAAATGAATTTAAAAATATTTTAAAAAATTTAAATATATAAATAAAATAATAATTATATAATTATTATTATTATATTATATTTAACTTTAAAATCCTTTATTATTTAATTAATTAACTAAGGTATAAATTAAGTTTTACTTTTTATATATTTTTTATTTACTATATATAATTTTATTATAAATATCTTACTATATTATAAAATTATTATTATTTTAATATAAATAAGTTTAAATTTTTTTTAAAATTATATTAATATTTACTATTTTTTTAATATATAAATATTAATTTACTTTAAGTTTATAAAAGATTAAATAAGTAAATAAATATAAATTTTATTAATAATTATATATTAAAAATTAATTTTAGTAATATTATATATTTTAAATTATATTATTTAAAAACTTTTTTATAATTATTAAAAATTAATAATTAGTTTTATATATAATTATTTTTTAAATATACTTTTTTTTTTATAATATTTAAAAGTTATTAAAATTAATTATATTTATATATAATAATAAATTTATTCCTTTATTCTTTTATACTTTTATTTATTATAAATATATAATTTTAATTTACTACTTAAGTATTAATAAACTTAAATAGTTTTTTATATAAGTTATATTACTACTTTAAAAAAAAGTAATTATTAAGAAAATTAATTATAATTATATTATAATATTAAAATATTAAATATATATTTAATTTTAAAAATATTAAAAAAATAATTTTCTTTTTTTTATTTATATATATATTTTAACTATTATTTTTATTAATTAAAAATAATTAAAGAAATAAAATAAAATAAAATAAAATATATATATTTATATATATATTACTTATTTAAATTATTACTTTATATTTTACTTTTTTATTTATTATTACTTTATATATTTTTTATTAAAAATTTCTTAATATTTTTTATTTATAAACTTTATTTATATATTTTTATTAATATATTTTTTTATTTTATAATTATTATTATATTATATTTGGTAAATTCTTTAATATATATAAATATAAATTTTAAAATAATTTAATTATTATTATAAATAAAAAATTTAAAATATAAGTAAATTACTTTAATTTAACTTTAAATTATTATAATAAAGTTTTTTATTATAACCTAGCCCTTAAGGTTGCAATAATAGGCTAATAAATTAGCTAGAACTAAATTAACTATAGGCTAATAAATTAATTAAGACTATTAATACTTTTTAATAAAAAAGCTAAGAAAGCTAGCTTTTTAAAATAATTTATTATAAAAAAGTTAAAAAAACTAACTTTTTAATATAATTTAGAATATATAATTAAATATATAAATTTACTTTATATTATTTATTAAAATACTTAAATAGTTAATTATTATTATAGTAATTATAATATAATTAAATTAGAACTTAAATATTTACTTTTATTTATATTATTAACTAGTAATAAAATTATTTATTATTAACTTAATTACTTTACTAATATAAACCTTAGAATTATTTAAAAGTTTATTTTTTAGAAAGTACTATTTATATTAACTTATAAATATTAGTTTATTATATAATAATAACTTTTATTTAAATAATTACTTTAGACCTATAAGTAATAAAATATAATAGCTAATTAAATATAGGATATTAACCTTAATAAGATTTATAAAGACCCTACTATAGTATAGTAAGAAAATACTACTTTAGTAAGACTTATTAATTTAGAAACCTTTATATAATAATAAACTACTATTATATAAAGATTTATAAGATAATTTTAAATACTATAAGGCTAATAATAAGGATAACTACTAGTAGTATAATTAATATTAAACTTTATAATTAACTTAGCCTTTATAATATAATAATAGAAACCTAAAGAAATTATTAAATTAGTACTACTAGATAAGTTTAAAGGAGAACTTAAGTAAATTTAAAAGTTTTTTATTAATATAAAAAACTACTTTAGCTACTTTTTAATTATTATAGTTAATAATATTATAAAAAATTTAAACTATAAAAAGCTACTTAACTAAAACTATTAAAAATTAATTTAAACTTTATCTTAGGGATTATAAATAAACTAAGACTTTTAAAAAATAATATATATTTAACTTATTTATAAGCTATATTATATTTAAATAGTAGCTTAAGAAATTATATAAAAAAACTAATAAATTTAAGGAAGTTAAAGATATACTTTTTTAAATTAAATAAAAAAAACCTTATATAAAATATACTACTACTTTTATATACCTAACTACTAAAATTAACTTAAATAATAAAGTATAATATATATATTATTAAAAACTTAATTTAAATATTAAAAATAAATTTTTTAAAGATAAAAAATCTAATACTTTTACTAAACTTATAAAAAAAGCTATTTATATTAATAAATTATAATTTTAATAATATTAAAAATATAAATAAAAAGGAAATTTATAAAAAATAATTTTAAAGTATTTTTACTTTAGTAATAATATTAATTAAAAAAAAAAAAGATTTTATAATATATAATAATAGAAAACTAAGACCTATAGACCTTAGTATTATTAAAGTATAATATAAAAATATTAAATATTATAATTATAAAAAAAAAAATATATATAAAAAAATATTACTAAAGCTTAAAAAAAAAAATAATAAAAAATTTATACTTATTTTAAAACCTAAAGAAAACTAAGTTATTAATATTATATAACCTTTAGTAAAATATAAACTATTATATTTTTTAATATATTATAATAATAAATACTAAATTTACTTTAGTAATAAATAAAAAGTAAGTTAATATTTTAAAAAATTAAAAAATATCTTAAATATACTTAAGGAAGTTATTTAAAAACAATAGTAGAAATTAAGTAATAATATATTAAACTTACTAAGGATAAATAATATTAAAAAAGAATAAATTATACTAAAATATTAGTTTAATAAACCTTTAACTATATAAACTTACTACTATTATATTTAAATAATAATAAAATAATAAAATAAGGAAATTTACTTAACTTTAAAAATAAAAAAGAAGTTATTTATAAGTAAGAATAATAAAAAGCTATATAATAATATAATAATAACCTTTAAAATATTATAATATAAAACTATAATATAGAATATATAGACCTTAATATTACTAAATTATATAAAAACTATAAATCTTAAGAACCCTAAGGTTTAAAATACCTTTATAAATAAAAACCTTTAGAAACTTAAGTAAATACTCCTAAATATAATAAAAATAATAATAGTTTTTTAAATATTACTTTATTAATAAGCCCTATATTATAAAAACTTTTTAAATAATAGAATAATATTAAGTAAATTAACTTATATAATATTTATAATAGAATTTAGGTATTAAGTAAAGAATTTTAATAATATTTTAATAATAAAAATACCTTATACCCTAAGCCTAAGATACTAAAAATACTTTTTTATTATATTAATAATATTTTACTTATAAATTAATATAATAAAGCTAATATTATTAATTATAAACTTTTATTATATAAATAATATATTATACTTAAGCTTTAAAAATAATATAAAGATTATAAAGTTATAGAATATAAATAAAATAAATTTACATTTTATAATAAAAACTATTATAAAAAGTATTAATATTAATATTATACTTTTATATATACTATTTATAATTTAAAATAATAAAGATTTAATTTTATAAAATATAGTATTAATAAAGAATTATAAGGAATTAACTAAAATAAACTTCGGAAATATTATAAGTTTATTACTAAAGATATCTTTTAATTTAAATATACTTAATATAAATATTATAATATTTAAAATTATAAACTAAAATAAATTACCTTAGATTTAAATAATATAATTATTAACCTTTATAATAATAATTATTATAATAATATAAATAATATAATTTATTATAATTTAAATATTATTTTAGGATAAAAATTATAAAAGTTTTAAATACCTAATACTTTAAAAGAATACTTAATTATAATTTATATAGACTTAAGAGCTATAATAAGCTATATTATACCTTAATTTATTAACTATTTAAAATTAATTAATTATAAAAAAAAAAAAATTATATATACTTACTAATATTAAATAATAATTATTTACTTATAATAATAGAATTATTAATTATAAAATTAATTACTTTAAAATTTAGTTTAGTAGAATCTTTAATTATTTAAAATTTAATATTATTAATATTTTAAGATATAATATACTTTTAAAATATAATTAGCTAAAGTTATATAACTTTAATATTAATTAAAAAAAAAACTATATAATATAATAACTTTATACTTAATTAATTAATATTTTAGTAAAACTATAATTAAATTAAGAAAATTAATAAAATATAATAATATCCTTAATAATAAAATTAAAGACCCTTATATTAAACTAAGAAAAAATATAAAAATATATAAAAATAAAAAGAATTATAAAATAAATACTTATTATAAAATTAAAAAAGTTCCTAAAAATAGTTAAATATATTAAAAAACTTAAAAAAAAATAGCTTAGATTTTTTAACTTAATTATATAAAAAGTTAAAGATTTATATTACTAAAACTAAAATACTTTAAAATATTTAAAAAATATATTAATAAACTTTTAATATATAAAAGTCTTTAATAAAGAATTTAATATTAAACTATTAAAATATAATTAATAGAATTATAAAATTAAACTTATAAATAATAAAGTCTTAATATTTAATAAAATTTATAACTTTAGTATTACTAAGCTTAAGATATTTAATAAATAAATTAAAGACTAGCTAAGAAAAAAATATATTAGACTTTTTAAATCTTTAGTAAAATATTTAGTTATATTTATACTTAAAAAAAATAGTAAATTTTAATTTATTATAAATTATTAATAATTAAATATAATAATTAAGAAAAATATTATATTATTATTTTTAATTTTAAAAATTAAAGATTAATTTATAAAAGTTAAGATTTTTATATTATTAAATTTTAAAAAAGTATATAACCTTATTTAAATTAAAAAAGGTAATAAATAGAAAACTACTTTTTATATTAAGTATAGACTTTATAAATATTAGGTAATGTTTTTTAAATTTATAAATACTTTAATATTATTTTAAAAAATAATTAATTATATATTATAAAACTATATAAATTATTTTATTATTATATACTTTAATAATATTTTTATTTATTTTAAAAACCTAAAGGAATATAAAAAATATATTAAAAAAATATTATAAATATTTTAAAATAATTAACTTTTAGTAAAACCTAAGAAATATAACTTTTATATATAAAAAGTTATATTTTTAAAATATATTATTACCTTAAGTAAAGTTTAAATAAACCTTAAGAAACTTAAGGTAATTAATAATTAAAAACTATTATAAAATATTAAGTAAATATAAAGCTTTTTAAGATTTATTAATTATTATTAATACTTTATTAAAGACTTTTTAAAAATTATTATATTATTTATAAATTTAATAAAGAAAGATATTAAGTTTAATTTTATATAAGATACTTTAATAGTCTTTAACTACTTTAAATAAGCTTTTATTAATATATTAATACTTATAATATTTAACTTAAATAAATTTATTATAATTAAAACTAATACCTTAGATTATATAATTAGTAGAGTATTTAGTTAACTAAATAAAAAAGAGAAACTTAGGCCTATTACTTACTTCTTTAAGAAATTATATAAACTAAAACTTAAATATTTTATTTATAATAAAAAATTTATAATTATTTACTAAGTACTTTATAAATAATATTAAAGATATTATTATAAAAAAAGTTAATTTTTAGTAAATATTTTTATAAATTACTAAAATATTACTTATTTTATAATAATATAAGAATTATTTTATAAATAAATTAAATATTATAAGTAACTTTCTAAGTTTAAGCTTATTATTAAATATTATAGTAAATTAAATAATAAATAAGCTAATATATTTAGTAAATATTTAAATTACTTTTAAAAGATATTAGAAATTAATATATAAGTTTTAAAAAAAAACTAAAATAAAGATTTTATATTTTAATTAATTAATACCTTATACTAAATTAAGATAAATAATTTAATTATTAATAATATAAAGGAATATATTAAAAACTAAGAAAATAAATAATATTTAAAAAGTGTTTTTATAAATATTAAATATTTAATAATAAATAGATTTATCTAAGTATTAAAAGACTTATATAGTAAAGTAGTAAAATTAGTTTATATATATAAACTTAATAAATATTATAGAATATAAAAAACTACTTAGTAAGTTACCTAATATTTTAAATTTAAAAGTATTAAAAATTAAATATAAAAGGTTATATTAGAATATATAATATATAAATAAGCTAAAGTATTATATTACTTTTTTTATAAAAAACTATAACTTTTACTAGTTTTAGTTAGGAATTAGGAATTAATAATATTTAATTATATTATTAAGCTTTTATTTTTTAAAGAATTTATAATTAATAAAATATAAAATAATATTTTTATAATAATTAATTAATTTTTAAAAATAGCTTACTTTATTTTAATTATTAAGAAAAGCTTTATAAAAAACCTAGTTTATATTTTTTTCTAAAATATTTACGTTTATTATAAACTATTAAATAAGATTATTTTTAATAAAAGATTAATATTTATATTAAAATTTTAATAATTACTTATAGTAAAAATTAAATTAAAATATAAAGCTAATATAATTTATTACCCTTAGATAAATAAATAAATTAAATAAATTAATTAAATTATTAAGACTTATTTATAATATTATATTAACTTTAACTAAAATAATTAAGTAGAATATTTACTAACTACCTAAGTATTTTATAATAGTATACTAATAGAATTTATAAATTACTTACTATTTTATATAAACTATAGGTTTAAATTAGATTTATATTAATTACTTATTAAAGGAGAAAATATTAGTAAAGCTATTATTATAATTAATAAACTTAAGGAATTATATTAAGAATTATAAGTATAATTTAAATTTATTAAATAATAAATAATTAAATTTATAAATATAAAAAGGATTAGAGAATTAACCTTTAAGAAGGGAAATATAATTTACTTACTTTAATATTTATAAAATAATAAATAGCTAAATATTAAAATAAATAAACTAAGTAATAAACTTAATTTTAAGAAACTTAGACTTTATAAAGTTATAAAGAAAATTAGATTTATTAATTATAAAATAGATCTTCTACTTACCTTAGGAAAATAAAGAAAAATTATATATTTAAATTTTTATATTTTACTATTAAAAAAAAATATTAGTAAATAAAAAAATAAGTAAAGTTATATAAAATAAAATTATTATTTAAGCTAAAGAACTTAAATATAAGGTTAAAAAACTTAAAATAATAAGATTTAATAAAAATACTTAATAAACTAAATATTTAATAAAATAAAAAGTTATAATAAAATAGAAAATTTATAATAAATTATTAAAAACCTTAAATATTTAAAAGACTTTATAAATAACTTTTATTAAAGTTTAGGTTTAGTAAAGAAAAGTTAAAAGTACTTTAATTTATAATATTAATTATAAAACCCTAAATTATAGAATTAAATAAATTAAGTAATAATATTTTAGCTTAATAAATAGCCTCTGTTTTTTACGCTTTTTATTTTTTATATTTAATATACTTTAATTTTTTTAAATTATTAATATTATAAATAATTACCTACTTTATTTACTTTAACTATTTGCGTTTTTAAATATAAAGATATTTTACTTAGACACTACTTAGGGGGTTTTAAAAACGACTATGTTTCCTAACCTAGCTTTACTAGGTCGGGGGGGTTATTAAGTAGCAAAAGGGTTATTAATTTGTAAAATACTTTAATCTTAGTATATATACTATATAAACTAAAGTACTACTTTAATAAATTATTAAACCTATACTTAAAAAAGCTATTTTACTTATATTTAGTATTACTTTATATTAAGTAGCAGCTTAATACTATTTTTTCCTTTAAAATTATAATATTTATAATTTATATAATACTTTATATTATATAGTATATATATTATAAATTATATATTTTTTTTTATAAATTAATAACCTTTTTACTAATTAATAACCCCCCTGATATAGTAGAGCTAGGTTAGGGACAGTAGTTGTTTTTAAGACCCCCTGAGTAGCCTTAAGTTATACTTTTTTTACTTTTTTTAATTTTTTATTTAATTTTAAATAATAAGTTACTACCTTATATATTTATTATAAGGTAAGACTAAATGTTTTATAATAAGATTTTTAATTTTAAATATAAAAAAGATATTAATAACAATCTTTCTCTAAGGTAATATAATTATAGTTTTACTTTTTATAGTAAATATATAATTTTATAATAAAGATAGAATTTTCTAATATAGTATTAGTAAGGCCTTTATACTTTTTTTTCTTTTACTTAGAAATAAGTTTATTATTATACTTACGCTTACGATTAGCTATAATAAAAAGAATGAAAATAGAAATAAATAAGAAAGGATTATAATACTTACTAGTAGGATAGGAGTGGATACTTATATATTACTTTAATTAGGTTTTAAGAATAAGATTAATAGGAGGGGGAGAATTGTATTATAACCTGGCCCTTAAGGTTATAATAATAGGCTAATAAATTAGCTAGAACTAGATTAACTATAGGCCGATAGATTAATTAGGACTATTAATATTTTTTAATAGGAAAGCTAGGAAAGCTAGCTTTTTAAAATAATTTATTATAGGAAAGCTAGGAAAGCTAGCTTTTTAATATAATTTAGAATATATAATTAAATATATAAGTTTATTTTATATTATTTATTAAAATACTTAAATAGTTAATCATTATTATAGTAATTATAATATAATTAAATTAAAACCTAAATATTTATTTTTATTTATATTATTAGCTAGTAATAAAATTGTCTATTACTAACTTAATTACTTTGCTAATATAAACTCTAGAATTATTTAAAGGTTTATCCTTTAGAAAGTACTATTTATATTAACCTATAGATACTAGTTTATTATATTTTTTTTAATAACCCTTAAGTTTTTAAAAAAATATAAAAAATTAAAAAAATATAAAGTTAATTTTAATAATTAAAAAATAAAGTAAATTAAATTAAGCTATAGTAAAAGTAATTAATTAAACTTATATATTTTATTATTAATAATTAAATATTAGATTTTTTTTAAAATTAATAATAAAAGTAAATAAAAAAAATATTAAAAAATAATTTTTTTTTAAAGCTTAATACTTAATAATTATTTAATAACCTTAGTAAAGGAAATAGTAATAATTTTTAATATTATTTTAGTAATATATTTTACTTAGTTATAAAAGTATAACTTAACTTTTATAAATTTATTTAAAAAAAAATTTAACTGAAACTTAAATAATAATAATAATAATATAATAGTAATAGTAGTAAATTTTAAAAAATAATATATAGTAGTAATAGTAGTAGATTTTAAGGAATAATATAAAGTAGTAATAGTAATAGGTTTTAAAAAATAATATATCATAGTAGTAATAATAGGTTTTAAAGAATAATATATAGTAATAGTAATAATAGTAGTAGTAGTAAGCTTTAAGGAATAATATATATATATAGTAGTAGTTATATAAGTAAGAGTAGTAATATAACTTAAAAGTATTTACTTAGATTTAAAAATTAATTCCTAAAATAAAATTAAGGCTATATAATTTTATACTTAAAATACTTAATATAGTATTTAATTACTTTAAATTAAAATAATTTATAAAATAAAAAAATATATAATTAAGGGGTTAAAGAATAAATATAAAATATTAATTATTTAAATTATATATTTATTAATTTAATAAAGTTAAAAATAATAAATAGTTTTTAAATATTATTAATTAATATATTATAGTTTTTTTAACTTTTAATATAATTATTAATTTAATAAAGTTAAAAGTAATAATATAATTTAAAATAGTAATATAATATAACTAAAAGTATAAATATAATTATTATTTTAGTAAAGCTAAGTATAGTAATATAATTTTTAATTACTTATAAAAAAATTCCCTAAGGTTATATAATAATAAAAATTTATATAAATAAATAATTATTAATTTATCATAATATAACTTTATAAAACTTTATTATAAACTATAGTTTTTTTAATATAAGGGATTTAATTATATTTATATTTAAATTTTTTTAAATTAGTATTTTTTTAAATTAAAATAAATAAAAATAATAAAAAATTTAAACTTAAAGTAAAAATAAAAAATTTAGATTTTTATAATCAAAAAGTAATAAATAATATATATATATATAAATATAATAAAATAACTAAAGTAATAGTAGTAAATTTTTTTTTTTACTATTAATACTTTATAAAGTATATAATACTTATATTTTATAATTAATAATAATTCTTTTATACTTTATAAACCTTTTTTTTAAATAATATACTTTTATATAATATATAAATAGCTTAATTAAAGTAGCCTAAAGCTTAAATTAAGCTATTTAAGTACTATAATAATTATATATCTTTTCTAAAGCTTAAAGCTTAAAGTTTAAATTAAGCTATTTAAGCTTTATAAATTATATATATTCTCCTTAAGCTTAAAGATAAAGTTGCTAATTAGTAATAATTTGTTTTATTAGTTATTTAAAAAAAATAAAAATAAATAGAATTTGTTATTTATTAATAAATAATAAATAATAAATTATTATTAATTTTATTACTAGATTTCTTCATTAAAAATACTATTTTTTTTATTTAAATAAAATATAATAATTATATTATATTAAAATATAAAATAATAATATTTATTATTTATATTTTATAATACTATTTTTATTTTTATTATATAAGCTATAATAAAACTATTATTTAAATAATAAAATTTTTAGTATTATTATAAGCTAAAAGAATAATTTTATAATATAAAAAAATTTACTATTAAAATAACTAATTATAATTATAAACTATATAAATATAATTTAGTTTATTATAATATTTATTATTTATATTTTATAATACTATTTTTAGTTTTATTATATAAGCTTAAATAAGCTTAGAATTTAAATAATATAATTTTTAGTATTATTTTAATTTAAAAAAATACTTTATGTTTTATTTACTTTTTAATAATTATATCTTTATAATTATACTATAAAAAAATTCCTATTTTATAATAAAATAATATTTATTAAATAATTAAAAAAACTATATAAATAAAATAATTATGTAAGCTAATTTAAGTTATTAGCGCCTAATAGGTACACGGGGCCCTGTGGAAATTATATAAGCGCTGTAGCATAGCGTAGTATAGTATAGCGTAGCGCACTTTTAATATTATTAAAGGTATTACAATAGTAGCTTAAAAAGCTTAAAAAGCTTAAAAAGCTTAAAAAAGTAATATTTTATATAAATTAAACAGCTAATTTTAAGAGCTTTTTTATTTAAATATTTATAATAAGTAAAGTAGATTATTAAAATAATAGGATTAATAATATTATTATATATAAGAGCGCTTTATTATATAATATAATATAAGAGCCTAGTTTTTTTTTTATATAGAAAAAAATAATAAAAAATAGTAAAATAGTAAAAAAAATACCTTAACTACTTAATACTACAGGCTAGATTTATATATTAACCTTTACATTACCTAGATTTAATAATACTTTAATAATACTAAGTTATTAAAATAAAAAAAAAGTTAAGTATTTTACAAAGGTATAGCATTAATACTTTTACTATTTAATTAAATATTTTATATATAGTAGTAGTATATATATATTTAGCTTTATAATTCTAGGCTATTATACTATAATTACTAAGTTAAATGTAATATTTAACGTTAAGCTTTTATTAAAGGGAAAAGAAATAATAAAGGCTATAAAGTATTATTTTAAAAAAAAGAAAGTAGTAGAAGGTTATATAAATTAAAGTTATTTTTAATAAAAGTAGTAGAAGTAGCGGAGGTAGTAGAAGTAGTAGAAGTAGTAGAAGTAGTAGATATAGTAGAAGTAGCAGAAGCAGTAGAAGGTTATATAAATTAAAGCTATTTATAGTAAAAGTAGTAAAAGTAGTAAAAGTAGTAAAAGTAGTAGTATATTATATTATACTATACTAGGAAAATGTAACTTTACTTTATAATTATTATTTCTATTATCCTTAATTTTAAATTATAATTATATAAAAATAATATAGCCTTAGATATTAGTTTTACTACTATTTTAATTATTAATTATTAATATAACTATTAATTTAATATTAAGTAGTAAACTTTTATATATAGTAAGATATTAAATAGTAAGTTTTATCTATTTATAACTAAAAATTTTAATATTAAACTTATAAAATTAAAGGTTTAATATAGCTATATTATAATCAGGGTTGCTAATTAGTGACGATTTGTTTCGTTAGTGCCCTGAAGAAAACGAAACGAAAGAAATTTATTATTTATTAGTTTTTTTTAAATAATAATAAATAATGAATAATAAAATAAATTATTACTAAATTCATTATTTTTTAATAGACTATTCCTAATATAGCTAGCTTATAATTATAAAATAAAATAAATAGTAAAATCTAGCTATTTTAAGTAATTTTTTTTATTTTATTTTATTTTACACTAGCTATATTAGGAAGGTTTATTTATAAATAATGAATTTAGTAATGAATTTAATAACTATTTATTAATAAAAACAAAAGGAATTTATTATTTATTAACAATTAACAAAGAGTTATTCGTTAACGAAATGAATAATGAATAACTACTAACGAATTTGGTAACTCTGATTATAATTAAACGGAATTATTAAATTAGCTATAAAAGTAGAAAAGCAGTTGTAAAAGAGAATAGGATAATAATTATATATATACTACTTATAAAAAGGTATATACTTAAGCTTAAAAAATTAAAGCTATTATTAAAATACTTTTTTAATACTTTTTACTACTTAGCTTTATATTTTCCTTTAATACTTTTTACTATTTAGCTTTATAATTTCCTTTAATACTTTTTACTACTTAACTTTATATTTATATAGTAATATATTTACTATTTTATAATATAATTAAAATATATAATTATATTATAAATAAGTATTTAAAGTATATTAAGTATTACTCAGGGGGTTTTAAAAACAACTACTATCCTTAACCTAGCTCTATTATATCAGGGGGGTTATTAATTAGTAAAAAGGTTATTAATTTATAAAAAAAAGATATATAATTTATAATATATATATTATATAATATAAAGTACTACGTAAATTATAAATATTATAATTTAAAAAAAAAAATACTATTAGGCTACTGCTTAATATAAGGTAATGCTAAATATAAGTAAAATAGCTTTTTTAAGTATAGGTTTAATAATTTATTAAAGTAGTATTTTGGTTTATATAGTACGTATACTAGGATTAAAGTATTTTATAAATTAATAACCCTTTTACTACTTAATAACCCCCCCGACCTAGTGGAGCTAGGTTAGGAAACGCAGTTGTTTTTAAAACCCCCTAAGTAGGCGGATATATATATTAAATTAAAATAAATAGTACTAAGTTCCTTACTTAAGTTTTTTTTTTCTTCTTCCTTTTTTTATATTATTATACCTATTACTACTACTATTATTTAAATTATTAGTATTTTATTATACTTCCTAAAGCTACTATCCCTAAATTTAATAATAAAGATAAAGCTAAGGCTAAGGCTAAAGCTTTTACTAATAATATAGTTTATTTTAGCAACCCATAGGCGTACGGGATCCTGTACATTTAATCTATACAGGATCCCATATAAATTATATAAATAACGCAGTGTACTATAGCATAGTATATTATAGCTTACAAATAGCTTTAACTTACAGCTTGTAAATAGCTTTAACTTACGTAGGTACCTTCTACTACTTTATCCTTTATAACCTTTATTATCTCTTTCCCTTTTAATAATAACTTAACGTTAAATATTACATTTAGTCTAATAGTTATAAAAGTAGCAGCCTTTAACTATAAGACTAAATATATATATATCTACTATTATATATAAGATATTTAATAAAATAGCAAAAGTATTAACGCTATACCCTTATAAAATACCTAATTTATTCCTTTACTTTAATAACTTAGTTTTTATAAGCTTTCTAAGTAACTAGGTTAATAGATCTAGCCTAGTTATACTAAGTAGTTAAAGTAGTTTTTTTACTATTTTACTATTTTAATTACGTTTTCCCCTTATTAAATTACTTAATAATATATTAATAAAAAACTAGGCTTTTATATTATAATATATTATAAAGTGCTTTTATATATAAAAATATCTTTAGTCCTACTAATTAAATAAATCTACTTTACCTATTATAAAGATTTATTTATTATCTAAATAAAATACTCTTAAGGTTAGCTATTTAATTTATATAAAATATACTTTTTTAAAGCTTTTAGAGCTTTTTAAGCTTAAGGAGAATATGTAACTACGAAGTATATATTATTATAATACTTAAATAGCTTAAAATTAAGCTTTACACTTAAAAAGGATACGCAACTATAAAGTACGCATTATTACAATACTTAAATAGCTTAAATTAAGCTTTACAGTTAAAGAGAATACGCAGCTATATATTATCATAACGCTTAAATAACTTAAATTAAGCTTTACAGTTAAAGAAAATACATAGCTATATATTATTATAACGCTTAAATAGCTTAAATTAAGCTTTATAGTTAAAGAAAATACATAACTATAAAGTATGCAACTACAAAGTATATATTATCGTAATACTTAAATAGCTTAAATTAAGCTTTACGCTTTAAGCTTTAAAAAGGATATATAATATAATTATAAAGTATATATTATTATAACGTTTAAATAGCTTAATTTAAGCTTTATAGTTAAAGAGGATATATAACTACGTAATTATTATAATATTTAAATAGCTTATATTAAGCTTTATAGTTAAAAAGGATACGTAACTATTATAATACTTAAATAACTTAATTTAAGCTTTAAGCTGCTTTAATTAAGCTATTTATATATTACGTAAAAGTATATTACTTAAAAGAAGGCTTATAAAGTATAAAAGACTATTACTAACTATAAAATATAAATATTATATACTTTATAAAGTATTAGTAGTAAAAAAGGAAATATAATTTTACTACTATTACTTTAGTTATTTTATTACATTTATATATATATATATATTATTTATTACTCTTTAATTATAAAAATCTAAATCCTTTATTCTTACTTTAAGTCTAAATCCTTTATATTTATATATATATTAATAATATTTAATAAAATCTAAATCTCTTATTATCCTTACTTATCCTAATTTAAAAAAATACTAATTTAAAAAGATCTAAATATAAATATATTTAAATCCCTTATATTAAAAAAACTATAGTAAGGTCTAGTAAAGTTATATTATAATAAATTAATAGTTATCTATTTATATAAATCTTTATTATTATATAACCTTAAAGAATTTCCTTATAAGTAATTAAAAACTATATTACTACACCTAGCCCTATTAAAATAATAACTATATTTATAATTTTAGCTATATTATATTACTATTTTAAATTACACCGCTGCCTTTAACTTTATTAAATTAATAACTATATTAGAAAATAAAAAAACTATAATATACTAATTAATAATATTTAAAAACTACCTACTACCCCCAGCCCTACTAAATTAACAAATATATTATTTAAATAACTAATACTTTATACTTATCCCTTAACCCCCTAATATCTCCTTATTTTATAAATTAGTTTAATTTAAAGTAATTAAATACTACATTAAGTATCTTAAATATAAAACTATATAGCCTTAACCTTATTTTAAGAACTAACTTTTAAATTTAAGTAGGTATTTTTAAATTATATTACTACTTCTGCTCCTACTTTTACTACTCCTACCTATATAACTGCTAAGGAACCTACTACTACTACTACTACTACAGCTACTATATATTATTCCTTAAAATCTACTACTACTACTACTACTATATATTATTCCTTAAAACCTACTACTACCGCTGCTACTATTATATATTATTCCTTAAAACCTACTACTACTACTACTATATTATTATTATTATTATTATTTAAGTTTAAGTTAATCTTTTTTTTATTTTTTTCTTTTTTTTAAAAGGATTTATAAAAGCTAAGGCCGCTAGGCTATACTCCTATAGCTAAGTAAAATATATTACTAAAATAATATTAAAAGTTATTATTCCTTCTATTATATTTATTAAATAATTATTAGGTATTAAGCTTTAAAGAAGTACTCTCCTTTTTTCCTAATACTTCTCCTCTTTACTTTTGCTATTAATAGTTTTAAAGAAAATCTAATATCTAAACGCTAATAATAAAATATATAAATTTAACCGATTACTTCTACTATAGCTTAATTTAATTTACCTTACTTTTTAATTTTTAAAATCAGGCTTATACTCTTCTAATCTTTTATATTTTTTTAAAAGCTTAGGTATTACTAAAAAAACTTTATATTATAAAGTTAAACTAAGGTAGTCTACTTATATCTTAGTCTTATTACTTATAACAGCAGCTAGGTTATTTTTAAATTTATACTTTAATATATTAAAGAATTTAGCTAAATAGTATAGTAATAATTATAAAATAAAAAATATATTAGTAAAAATATATATATATAAATAGGAAATATTAATAAACTTTTAATAAAAAATATATAAAGTAGTAATAGGTAAAGGGGTTAAATATAAAGTAGTTTAAATAGGTAATATAAGTATATATATAGGTATATATACTTTATTTTATTTACTTAGTTATCCTTAGTTAATAAAAATAATAGTTAGGATATAATAAAAAAAAGAAATTATAAAGTATCTCTTTAATATTTTTAAAGTTAAATTTACGCTTAATATTTTAATATTATTATTATAATTAATGTCCTTAATAACTACCTCCCTCTAGAGTAGTAATTTAATTTTCTTAATAACTATCTCCCTCTAGAGCAGTAATTTAATTTTCCTAATAACTGCCTCCCTCTAGAGTAGTAATATAGCTTACGTAAGGAGCTATTTAAGTCTATTAATACTTAGGCAGTAGATTAAGGTTATATATTTATAATAGGTAGAATTATAAAAGAATAAAGTAGTAAGCTTATTATTATATATAAATATAATTAATTCTAGCAGCTTTTAAATATTATAAAAAAAAAGTATATTTAAAAGATAACTATATATAAAACTAATTATTAATTTTTAATTACTATAAAGAAGTCTTTAAATAATATAGTTTAAAGTATATAATATTATTAAAATTAATTTTTAATATATAATTATTATTAAAGTCTATATTTATTTACTTATTTAATTTTTTATAAACTTAAAGTAGACTAACGTTTATATAGTAAAAAGCTAATAAATACTAATATAGTTTTAAAGGAAATTTAAACTTATTTATATTAAAATAATAATAATTTTATAATATAATAAAATATTTGTAATAAAATTATATAT
This sequence comes from Trichoderma sp. IMV 00454, assembly GCA_001931985.1. Lineage (NCBI taxonomy): Eukaryota > Fungi > Ascomycota > Sordariomycetes > Hypocreales > Hypocreaceae > Trichoderma > Trichoderma sp. IMV 00454. Next base: position 2,865 of record MSJK01000169.1, on the reverse strand, counting down.
AGTAAATAAAAAATATATAAAGGGTAGAGTTTAATTTATACCTTAGTTAATTAACTAAAAAGTAAGGGATTTTAAAGTTAAATATAATATAATAATAATAACTATATAATTACTATTTTCTTTATATATTTAAACTTTTTAAAATATTTTTAAACTTATTTTAATTTATTATTATTAAACTATACCTATAAGACTAATAAATATTATATACCTTTTTTTAATATAATTAGCGTTAATACTTACTAATAATCTTTTTATATTATATTTATATTTTTTAGTAAAAAAGTAAAAGAAAATTATTTTTAGGTATTATATAAGCTTTAATTTATTTATAAAAACTATAATATAAAATACCTATTTATAATATTAATTAATTATTATATTACTTATATAAATATTATAAAAATAGTATTTTTATTAATATAGCTATTACTTTATATTTAGTATATTAATAATATAGTTTTATAATATTATTAATTAATTTTTATAATATAAAAGTATTTACTTACTTTTATATTAAAAATAATAGTAATAATAAAAATAAATCTTAAGAAATAGGATTTATTTTATTAGTTTTAGTATTTTATTATTAGCTCTTTAACTAAGGAAAAATATAATAAGTAACTTATAAAGTTTAAGTAGTAATATATTTTATATTATATAAAGGAAGTTATATATATTTATAATTAGTAGCTTATATTATATAAAAAAAAATTATTAAAGCCTAGGTTAATTAATATATATACTTTAGTAATATAATTATATTTTATATTAAAGGTATTTATTTTCTTTTAAAGTCTTATCTTAAGAAATTTATACTAAATCTCTTTAAAGTATAGTAAGTTATAAAATAAGCATTACTTAACTAGTTATTAAAGTTATAAATAAATTAATCTTAGTAGTAAATTAAAATATTAATTAATTTCTTTTATTAAATTTACTTAGGTATATAAAATTAGGTTTTATATAAAGTACTATATAAAGTTAAAGAATAATAAAATTTATAAAAAAAAGATTCTTTAGCTATTTATACTAGGTTATTTATATAATTTTTTAGTTTACCTTATATTTATTAATTATAAATTTTATAAACGTAGAATTAAGTCTTTTAATTATTATACTTTTATTTATATTAGTATCTTTAGTAGTATAATAAGCTAGTTTACTTAATTAAGCTTAATATAATTAAAAACTTAAGGCTATATATTATTAGGAAATTTACTATTCCTTAGATAAGTACTTAATAAGAACTAAGTAAATTTAAGTTAGTTAAAAAGTAGAAGAAAGTAATATTTTAATATACTAAATATTATAAAACTAGGTATATTAAAGTATTAAAGTATATTTAATAACCTAGTTAAGTTAACAGCAGTAATAGCGTCTAATAACCTAGTTAAGTTAATAGTAGTAATAGTATTTAATAACCTAATTAAATTAATAAAATTAATAAAAGCAGTAGATTAAATATAAAAGTTATAGCTATTACCTTTTTCTTTTAAAGCTATTTATTAATAATATATAGTTAAAAGATAAATCTAGTATAATAAATAATTTATAAGTAAAAAAATAAATAAAGAATATTATAAAGCTATAAAGTTACTATTATAATATAATAAAGGTTTTTATAAATAGTATTTAAACTAAAAGTAAATAAGTAAATACTATATAACTATAATTCTATAAAAAGCTTAAAGTTAAGAAAAGTAAATAGTATATATAAATTAAAATTATAAAAAAGATATATAAATAAAAGTATTACTTAGGGGGTCTTAAAAACAACTGCGTTTCCTAACCTAGCTCTATTAGGTCAGGGGGGTTATTAAGTAGCAAAAGGGTTATTAATTTACAAAATACTTTAATCCTAGTATATACACTATATAAACTAAAGTACTACTTTAATAAATTATTAAACCTATACTTAAAAAAGCTATTTTACTTATATTTAGCATTACCTTATATTAAGCAGCAGCTTAATAGTATTTTTTCCTTTAAAATTGTAATATTTATAGTTTACGTAATACTTTATATTATATAGTATATATACTATAAATTATGTATTTTTTTTTTATAAATTAACGACCCTTTTATTAATTAACGACCCCTTTAATATAATGGAGCTAGGTCGGGGATAGTAGTTGTTTTTAAGACCCCCTAAGTAATAGTAAGATAATTAGTAAATAAAGTAATAATAAAAAGCTAATAGTAAAGTATAGTATAACTTTAGGAGCAGGCTTTAGAAAACTATTATTAATAGTTAAATTAGTATATAAATAAATTAATATAGTATAAAAAGTAACTTTAAAATAATAGTATATTAAATATTTAAACTTTATATATATTTTACTATTATAAGTACTTTTTTAAGTATTAAAAGTATAAAACCTAGTATTAAGTAGTAATAAAGGGGTTAGAATATTATAATTAGCTAATAAAAGCTAATACTTTTTTTATTATAGTATATTACTTTATTAAAATTAAAGTAATTCTAAAATAAAAAAAAGGTATTATAAATAATAGTAATAATTTAATAATAATAAAAATAGTAATTTACCTTAATCTTACTTTTATAAAAAGAGCTTTACTATGCCCTTATAAAAGTTTAATTATACCCTTTTAAGCTATTCTCTAATTCTTTAAACACTATTTTTATTTTTATTTTTATTATTACTATTACTATTACTAATATTACTATTATTACTATTATTACTATTATTACTATTATTACTATTATTACTATTATTACTATTATTACTATTATTACTATTATTACTATTATTACTATTATTACTATTATTACTATTATTACTATTATTACTATTATTACTATTATTACTATTATTACTATTATTACTATTATTACTATTA
>MSJK01000168.1:0-112222 GCA_001931985.1 Trichoderma sp. IMV 00454 | reverse complement strand
TTTTTAAAAATACTAAGGAATTATTAATTAATATAAAATATATTTTAAAAGTATTCCTTTAAAGTATTTTTTTAAGTTTATTTTATTTAAGTTTATTAATAAAAGTAAGAGTTTTATTAATATCCTTAAGTTAAATAAATTTAATAATAAAAGTAGAATTAGTAATTAAAGTTACTTTTTTTATATTAATATTTAATTCTTTAGCTATAATAATTTATTACTTAAAGGAACTTAGTATTTTTTTAAATAAAAATTATTAATATATAATATTTTAATTTAATACTTAAATAGTATAAAGTAAGTTCTTAAGGTAATAAACTAAAGTTAATTAATTTATATTAGTAAAAAAAATAAAAAATAGCTTTAAATAAATATAATTATAAAGTAAGTAAAATATAATAAAAATTTAGTTTATATTTAATTTTAATATTTTATTAATAATTATTTATTTAAGTTATTTAAAAAGTATAAAGAATTAAATTTTATATATTTAGTTATTTTTAATAACTTACTTTATAAAGTCTTATTATATTTAATAAGCCTATAACTTTAATATTAAAACTTATATATTATAGTATATATATTTTAGTAAGTTAGTAAAGCTTTTTTATAATTAGTTATTCCTTCTATAGTATTCCTAAGGGGTATATACTTTTAGATTAGATTATAATAAATAGCTTACTTATCCTAAAGTAAATTAACTTCTTAAATAAAAAATAATTTACTTTAGCTTATTTACTATTATATAAATTTACTTATAATTAATCCTTTAGTTTATTATAATTTTTAAGTATTTACCCTATAGGCTTATAATTATAATTATAAATATATTAAATTATAATATTAGTTTATTTTAATTTACTTAAAGTTACTTTTTATTTTTTTTACTAATATAAATTAATTAACCTTAGTTTATTACTTTAGGAACTTACCTTATATTATTAAAGTATTAAATTAGGATATTATAAAGGTTTATCCCTTGGAAATTACTAATTTATAAATACTTAGTTTATTATATATTACCTTTAAGATTTAATTTTAAATAGCTTTAGAAACTAAGAATTATAAATTAAAAATTACTTATTGTTTTTTTAAATCTTTAGTAAATATTTATAATTTACTTTTACAAAACCTAAAGTTAGTTATAAAAAATAATAAGAAACTATCTTTAGCTATTAATAAGCAGTAGTTTTAAAACAATACAACATTAATAAATATTTACTTCCTTAATAACTATACTAACCTTAAGACTATTATTAAGGATATTACCAAAGTCTAGGAAAAATATCTTAACGTATACTTTCTATTTAATAACTTACCTAATGTATAGATTAGAGTCTTGTTTAATAAGAATCTACCGGGTAAGCGCTCAATGCTTAGCAAGTTTAGTTATAAATAAACGCTAGAGGAAAGGAAAATAGCAACTATAACTCTAGGCGCCAGGTTGACGCAGAAGGCTTTTTGGAAAATAGCTCTGCATAAGTTAGGCTATGTGCTTGACTATATCCACGAGCACTACAGTCCCATTGCAAACATTGACTGGAACAAGTGTATTATTATTAAATAGTATATGAAGTTAAATGCAAAGTATACTCCGGAGTAGGTGGAGAGGAACGTCTTCCAAAAGTACTCCAGCGATGATTTCCAGACGACTCTGTTTAATAAGAAATCCATCATGATCTACTCTATCTTTCCTAGATGGCCTACCAACGTCGACATAGTGGACTGGCCCGATGAGCTGTCACCCGCCAACAAGATGCTAATCGGCAGGGTGTATCCGCCCATCATGTCGACTGAGTCGGTGACTTACTATACCAGGGAGACTCAAGAGTAGTATAGGCCGGATCATAACAACATAAAGAAGGTCGAGATCACAGACCCGCTCAAGAAGGACTTGGAACTCGCGATTGGCATCACTCACTTTGACTTGAAAGCCAAGACAAACATGCAACTCGCCGCCTACCCCGATTCGTGGAACCCCAGCACCAAAAGCACCTTCAACTTGCATCTCAGCTCCAAAAAAGGCACTACGATGTTCTCGGCCGGCGTTACCTGCATGCTTACCGAGAAGTATAACCCCAGGCTACAGATGGGCTCCTACGCCACCCAGGACGCGGACCTGACGAGCAACTTGGGCGACGACAAATAGTTCCAGGCCTGCATTAAGTCTGAGAAGCCCTCCAAGGACGAAAAGCCCTTTAAGAACGTGCCTCGCGTGGTGGTCTGGCTGCAGGCCTTTGACTTTGAATTCCAAAAGGGCAACTCCTACGCCGTCAACGCCTACGCCGAGGATGAGGATTGTGACGGCTTCACTATTCATGTCGACGCACTCCACGGCGCGCGGCTCAACAGTGCCATGGTCTCGTGGGTTGTCTACGAGCAAGACCCCCCTGGCATTATGTCGGGGCGGCTCAATTTCGAGACCTTCAAGAAGAGGCAGGGTGACAACTCGAAATGGCCCGAGAAACACTGCGTCAAGTTGAAGAAGCTCGGCGAGTGGCAGCTGACTAGGCTGTATGCTGGCGTATCTAAGTTCAACTTCGACCCCAGGTGGAACTTGCGTATGGCTGTTAATGTCAATTGCCAAGATTCGTCTTTTGAAATTGATGCTTGTACTTGGGCTGATAGTGTCTGCAATTCGGTTGAGGTTTCTTATATAGCAGTATGTATATAACTAAGTTCAGTACTACAAATGGTTCACTCTGGTAAAGCAAAACCTAGCTTCGTCGTTTCAGCTGATATTAGTATCGAAGAGGCTCCTGAGTATTACCAACTCTACAGCAATCATTTGGACGATAAGGTTGTTATTCGCTTTCCATAGAGAGTCAATAAATGCCCAGATATTATTAAATAAAATACCTACCTTTTGACTCTGATCCTTCATCGTCACAGGGAGTATCTCGCGGTCCTACAGAGTAACAGAAGATATTACTGTAGATCTTTTCTCCTTTTCAATCCCAAGTCGCTGCTGAGCAACATCACACAATGTAACATTTCCACATTCGCAGTCCCCTTCCCTCATCCACCGATACGTGATGCTCCACCTATTCTCTCGAGGCCTGACTGTCCCGTCTGTCAGGGTGTCTGTCTTTCTCTTTTTGATGCCATGAGTCCAATGCAGCCTCGCATCTCCAGTCATCTTCATCATCCCCCGCGGCATTAAGTCTATATCAACGCGCTGATCTCCGTTACGGAATTGCATCAAGATTGGCGACCCGATGGACAGCGCGTACAGTTGGTCGTAAGCCCGATGAGCATCAACGTGTGGCGGGATCCCTGTGCCTGGTGGATAGTATTGTAGACAGACCTGGTCAGGTGGGCGCGTCTCGGTTGTGGGGATTAATGGTTTGAGCCAGTTGGGAAACTCTTTATATGGTATATCTGGGTCTACGCCAAAGGTCTTGTAGTCGAATGTGTAGCCGTAGTGTAATGACTGGCGACTGCTGGCCTGTTGGGGCCATTTCAGTTCATTGAGAAAGATTTGAACCAGCTCTTTCTCATGCTCCGGGCTGATAAAGTTGTTTTGCAAGAAAAGACCCCTGGGCAATCCCGGTCGCTCTTCAAACCCACTCTTTCCTGCCATTCCAATCATGAACAGTGGTTTTGGAATAGGTAGGTAATAGTATTGTACATATTCTGTGTGAAAATTTGAACAGGTGTACCCCGCTGGCGCCTTACTCTTAGATACTAAATACATTATACTGCTGTCCAGGTGCTATAGCAAGGAAGGTTAAACTTCGGCGGATTTTATTTTTGAGGTCTATATTACTATAGTAGGTAGTCCCATTATATAGCTTATATACTTTCACACATGAATCTGGCAGTCGGACTATAAAAGGACTTAATAACCGCTTCCTGATGGGTTAGTCGGTCTGTCATTCATCCGGAATCGCCAACAATGGAGTCATGGCGCATGCCTTGATTTAGTCAAGCAAGAGTAATGAGCCGGCTGCTCGGCCATTACTAGCCTTTGCAACAAAGACAATCATAAATTGGTCCCTTGGTACCTTCGCCAGGAGCGGGTATTTGTCCCCAATCTTAGGCCGAGTGAGGCGAGCCGTCCAAGTCCAGTTGTTGCCTTCCCAGGATACGAGAGACGATGGCTCACCATTCGTGAAGGCTCTCAGTGAGCTTGCTAGATGGCAAGTTCCAGTAACCGTGATCAAACGGGCTTCGAAGTCATTACCGTGTTCATTGATTGACTTCGTTGACAGAATCTTCAACACTGGCTTGGTTGAAGAGGCCAACGGAGGACTGGTACTTTGGAGTGGTATCTCATCCGACGGCAATGACGGCGCCAAAGGTGGACTTTCTCGGCGCCTCGACACAGCCTCATACGCAAAGGCGTATTTCAAGAGACTAGAGTCCTGATATGCCGCGCCACAGAAAGTGAGTCCGACTGGCATCTTCTCCTCTGCAAGGGTCCCCATTGGAACGGTGATGCAGGGAATTCCAAGATGCTTCAAAGAACGGCCGCCATTTGCGTATTTGACGCCGTCTCTTAATGCGTCAAGCATGGATTCATAGTTTTCGTCCGAGTCGGCCAAGGCGACGTCACCGTTGGTGGGAAACACCACAACGTCGTACTTATTCTCGGCCATCCATTCTTCCAAGTCCCTCTCTCGCATTGCTTCTAAAGCTTTGAGAGCGGACTCACACCCAGGCAGGTCAATAAGACCGAATTTTCCTCGCTGCTTTACCACGGCGACCATGTCTTCATAGCGGACCTGGTTGTGTGCCTCAGTGTGCTGTGAGGGATCATCCATGGGAGCAATATGTGGGTGAATCTTGTCGAGCTCGGCGAAGGTGAAGTCTGGCAGTTTCTCATCGCCATTGCTGCGGAGGAAGTTGTCCCAACTCAAGGCAATCATGTCGCATCGTTCACGCGCCGCCCAATCCTGCGAAAGGCCGACGACATTCATGCCTTGGCCAGGGAAGTCTTGTCTGGTGTAGTTCTCGAATAGAGGGAAGTCAGTCTCGATAACAGTAGCCCCTAGACTCTCAAGGTCTTTCCGTGCTCTTTCCCAGAGGGCGCGGACACCGCTGGAGCAGGCATTTTTTGGCTTGGCTCCCTGAACTCCAATAAAGCACTTGGGGACTGCAACTCGTTTGTTTCGAAGCGCGTCCGGGTCAGCTAACGACTGATAGTCTGCCGGGCGGATGTCGTTGGCCTTTGGAAGTGGCACATACGGTTGCTCACGCCAGAAATCTGCGTCTCCAGACGCATTGTCATCTGCAACAACGACATTCAGCACCTGGAACAAGTCTGACACAGTTCTTGTGTGAGGGACGACCTGGTCGCAAGTCGGATACAACGGCCACAAGCCACGGGAAGGAATGACACTACGTGAAGGGGCGTAGGCGACCAGCGCATTGTTGGACGCTGGAGAGCGACCTGATGTGACAGCTTCTCCAGCAAACCCAAATGCGGCAAAGCTTGCTGCCGTAGAGACTCCGCAGCCGTAGGAGGAACCAGAGGCATAAGCAGTGCACATGTACTTTTGGTTGTATGGGCTCTCGGAGCGCCCATACAGACCGCGCTGACAACCACCATCCGCCATCGGCGGCATGTTGGTCTTTCCCAAGACAACCGCTCCTGCTTTGCGGAGCATCTCCACAATGGCTGCATCAGATGATGCTTCGAGGTTGGCGAAAGCAGGTGATGCAGCAGATACGGTCATGCCTTTGACCTTGTAGCTATCCTTGACCGTGAACGGGATGCCTTCTAGAGGCCGTGGTGGCTTTCCAGAAGCGCGGAAATCATCCGAGGCTTGGGCTTCGGTGAAGACATCGGGGTTGAGGAGACAGATCGAGTTGAGACGTGGACCCCTGGAGTCATACTTGCCGATGCGATGCAAATAGAGAGAGACAAGCTCAACGCTGGTGATGACTCGAGCGTTTAGCAACTGTTTGAGATCGCTAATGGTTGCCTCAAGCAGGTTGAGCGACACCTTGTCCGCCATATTGAAAGAAGGGTGAGTGTGAGCTGTGGAATAAGATAAGGGTTCCCAGTTGATCACAAGAGAATGAACGTGACTTGGAGCAACAAACAGTATTTATAAACGTGCGGTTGTGATATTGACCAGTTTGAGGCGGTCGCCATCGACCTCCAACATTGAAGCTACACCCAGATTGTCATTCTCCGAAGTTGAACGCGCCCATGTCTTGACATTCTCCCGAAGTTGAACGCGCTCATGTCGTGACATTCTCGGGGTCCCGGCTGGCCACGGTCCCCATAAGGATTGTGTTTTACAGATCCTCGATAAATTCCATTGGACTATCGGGTGAAAGCTACCTAAAAGAACGTGAATCGTTCAACTTCCGAAGTTGTAGGTTAGCTAAATTTGGAAAGCAGCTTTTGTAAGTTCGAAGCGAAGGCTCCATGACTAAATGTAAGCACCTTATTGGCTGGCACAAACGCCCGATGCCCGAGTATTTCTCCACAGCAGAACCTTTCTAAGAGCTCTGAGGGGTCAATCGAACCAAGAACTCGACAAGCGCTAGGATTACTGGTTTGGGAACTTCGGAGCGTAGTCAGCGTCTGACATTGCGAGGTGAGGACCCATATCCGCTTTTCTCTTGCTCCGATGTTAACTGCAGCATCCACAATCTGTGTTCTTAACGATGGGGGGCTCCAAGAAAGCTGAATGCTGTTGGACATGTAAAATAAGGCATGTCAAATGTGACGCAACACCGGCGGCCTGTGTGCAGTGCACAAGTCGAGAGATCAACTGCCATGGATATGGTCCAAAACCATTGTGGATGGATGGAGGTGAAGAGGAGGAGCGAGAAAGGCAGCTTATCAAGCGCGCAGTCAAGAACAATTTTAAACGGAAAAAGAAGCTCCAGCATCGTCTAGCCAAGAGAAAGGATCATCCACAGCCTCGAGATCATAGCCCAATTCCGCCAAGGTCATTGCAGAATGTAGAGATTGCAACCCCTCAAGGTAAGTCCAAATCTCATGGCCTGCATACCGTTAGCATTTGGAATAGCTAGAGATATACTTACTCCATAATATGTATTTGCTTATTTAGACACCACAGAGTTATCAATACTGACTCCACAATCGTTACAAAGTCGTGTTCCCTTCGACCGCTCATTTCCAGAACCCCTACAATATGACGAAGCAAGTCTTTTGATGCATTATCTGGACTATGTATTCCCCTACCAATACCCATTCTCTGAAAAAGGAAATTGGTCTCGTGGTTGGCTTCTTTGGCTCTTGAGCAAAAATGGACCGCTTTATCGAGCATCTATGGGCCTCGCAGCGCTGCATCGGCGATCTCTCCAGGGCGGAATTGAGAGCCACCATCTTGAACTTGAGTTTCACACCAAGGCCCTGAGACAACTTCAAGAATTTATTGTTTCCTTGAATATAAATGAGCTTCGGCCTGAGAACGAGAATCTCGTTGAGGCAATAACATGTGGTGTGGCTTTAATCAGCTTTGAGGTGAGTCAAGTCCTCATTTGTCGTTGGAGTTGCAAAGGTACCGAATGAAGCTCTAACAGTTGAAAGGTCCTCAGAGGCAGCACTGGTAACTGGCAACCTCATCTGTGCGCTATGGCTTCAATTGCCGTAGCAATACACAAGCAGCACCAGCTTCCACAGTCACCAGACCAAGTCTCGCTTCCACTGTTCGAAAACAAAACCACGGCTGCTTTAGCATTCCACATCCCAGTATTGTTGTGGATGGACATATTGGCCTGCGTAGCAACACAGAAAAAACCAAAGCTGCCTTACGAAGAATGGCTAGGTCCAAGTTGCAACTTTGAGCTTGTACATATCATGGGTTGTCATAACTCGGTGATGAAAGCTATTGGCAACTTGGGAGCCCTACAGGAGTGGAAAGCCGAGACCTTCGACGTAAATCACCTTGAAAATGAGCAATTATGGAGGAAAATACAATGCATCGAAGATGAACTTGAAGATTGCATGGAAGCAATCCCCATAGTTTCATCAAAGGTTAGTGAGATATCGCCTTGACCGATCGTTTACAGTTACTGACACAAGCAAAGTCACTATTCCGATCTGATGAAGGGTATGCCACTCGCATATTTGCGGCTGCAGCGTTAGTGCAACTTCGAGTTCTCGACGCTCAGCTTTCACCACGTTCCTCGTCAACTAAAATAAGGAGAGCAGTGAGCCGTACGATGTCAGAGATCCAGGTGACCCAGGGCGCAATTTCTCCTCGCCAGATGTGTTGGCCCATCTGCATCGTCGGCTGTGTGGCTGATGCAGATCAGAGATTCTTTTTTGCGCATCTGCTAGAGACTGTACTCTCCGAAGGCAATAGCATCTTTGGGAATTGTGGAACGGCACTGGACATTATGCGAAATTGTTGGAAGTTTCAGGCTGAGCAGTCGGATATTCAATGGGACTGTAGCAGCGCAATGAAGGAGATGGGTATATGCGCTCTACTTATATAAATAATAATGTATTGTATATGAAAATTCATTTAGAGTAAGTTTACTGCATCTTGATGTCTACGCGACCGACTTGATAGCCGCAATGATACCATCCACGCTCAGCCCCTGAGTATTGATCTGCTCGTATAGGCCACCACCACCTTCTCGAATAGCACCAATGGACTTGTACTTTGGTGTGAAATTGCGCTCAAGCAATTGAGACCCAAGGCGAGACCCAAGACCAGTCTTCTGAGCAATAGACTCCACAACAACCACAAATGGAGAAGAGCCGTAGAGCTTGATTGTCTCCTCGTCGACGATATTGAGTGTCGGTTTATTGATAAGACCAACGTCAAGGCCCTCCTTCCTAAGACGCTCGACGGCATCAAGGGAGCGGAAGACCATATCACCATATGAGACGACATAGCCGGCAGAACCACGACGAATCACTTCTTCTTTTCCAGGAACAAACTCGTATCCCTCACCATAAAGTAGCTGATCAGCAGAACCTTCCTTTAAGATATAGGGAACAGGAGACCTGATGGAAAAGATGAACCGCAAGCCCGGATCGAAGAAAATTTTCTTCACTACCGCCTTCATCTGCTCGCCATCCGCCGGAAAGTAAAGAGTGGTAGTCTCGGCATCCATCAGACCATTGTCCGCGAAGAAATGATTTAATCCAAAGTGACACGTATTATCCGCCATACCTGATATTCCTGAATGCGAAAAACTACTATTCATCAGCTCTTGGTCATCTTCGTATCAAGGAGAAAATTGCGTACTGTGACAACACGCTGCATTGATTAAGACGAGCCATCGTAATTTCAGAAATGATCATTTCCAAGAAAGCTGAAAAGGTCGAAAACACTCCCTGGCGCTCTCCGTTGCTTCTAAAACCGAAGCCAGCAGCAGCAGAAAAATTTCCGCGCTCCATGACTCCTGACGGAACGAAAACTTCGGGATGCTTGGTATGAATAGACTTTAAGCCGGTTGAACCTTCCAGGTCAGAATCAATAACCATAACCCGACGGATGGCTTCGTCTTTGCTCAATGTGTCGAGAACCGAGTTGACTGCCTCACCAAAGATGACACGATTGGCACCTTCGTCTTTGGTGGAGCCGAGGTACTGGTGCGGATCTCTTCCGGGCTTGATTTGGTCATAGAAAGCGAGCTGTTCCGGCTTGTATCCTCGCTTTGTGAGGTACTTGCGAGCGACATCAACCTTGATCACATCATGGGCGGAAGTCTGGCCCTCAATACCCTCGATACCGGCGGCCATCTTGCGGTTTGAGACGACGGCAGCAGGACCGTCATAGTTAATCACCTCACAGATGGCGGGATAAAGTGAGTCAAGGTCCTCTCCTTGAGCGCTGACGACTTTGATTCCATGACCCTCTAGAGTACGGGCCATTTCGAAGCCTTTGAGATACTCTGAGGGGTGTCCGGCGATTGTCACATCGTTATTGTCAATGAAGAGTTTGACTCGTAAATGGTTGGCCGCTGCAATTCGTGCCGCCTCTGCGTCGTTACCTTCTTGCTGGGAGCCATCTGAACCTAACAGAATTACGTTCTTGTTCTTATTGGCCATAGCAATGCCATTGACCATACCCCACATGTGGCCGAGTCGACCGGAGCTGAACTTGATGCCCGGGGTCAACCCCAATTCCGGATGGCCTGGAAGCTTTGAGTCGGCAGCCCGATACTGCAGAAGGTGATCGGGTTCAATCTTGCCATCGAGGGCAGCAAGCAAATATTGTGTGGCGACACGATGCCCGGCCTCGTCGAACAGGCTATCCACAAAGCTCTCAGGTGCATTGTTGATAAATCCCAAAAGAATGCATACCTCCGGGGCTGTGTCATAGGGGCCTCCAGTGTGGCCGGCGACTCCCCGGGCCGCGCCGGTAGCAGTGAAGGCAATAATGGCATCCCGGAAAATGTCAATGTTGTGCTGGAGATCTCGTTTCTGTTGATCTGATAGTCTGGGATTTTTATGATCAAGCTTGAGTTTTTTGAACTGAGTCAGATCAACAGGGAATTTGAGTTCTGAGGGCATGATGACGATCAACAGAAACAAGGCCTAGTATACTGCGGAAGGATAGATGAGGATCAATCGCAAAACATATAAAGGCAACACTAGCTTCGAGTTAGGAGTTTATAAAATTTTTATCAGGACTCTGGAATTTCCTTGGTTTGAAAATGGGGAGCAAGCATTGGGCTTTATAACTGCTTCGAAGGGGCTTCCGGTTGTTCCCCAAGGTACCCCGCGAGAGACCTTACATTACATCATAGGCTAACAAGAATGTTAAGCACTTGCTTAGTCGTTGTCGTATAATCTCGCAAAGTTCGCCACATGGTGTCAGGTAGCCTGCTATTTGTCGAAAGAGTGCCCGGCAGATTTGAGTATGTAATTCAGTTTAAAGCGCGTGCGAATGCGGGATACACATAATATACATCAGCCACAGTCGAGGAGTTCATTTTACACAGGCTACTATACTATATCCAGCATCAAGCACGTTTAGGTATGCAACAACGTATGACTTGCAGGGGAGGAGCAATCTGCAAGTCAGAAAACAACGTTCGATTGAGGGGGCTTTTGATATTCGGTGGCCGAAATCCGCTGCTTGTCTTGCAGACGATATTCTGGGTTCTTGATCGAAGCAAGCTAAGGCATGAACAGAAACTCCATTCAGGCCCTGCTTATACAGTAAAAGAATTTGTCTTGTTTGCCATATACAAAAGCATAGCGACATGATCTAACCTGACATGTGCTCATTGCTTAAGACAGTGGTAGTCCTTTGAAGCATCTATATGATTTGGTTCTTTGGATTGGTGGGAGCGATAGCTCATTTGTGTAATCTGATGCCATGCATGTTATTGCCTATAAATAGGTCGCGATCATTCTTTCACATGTCCGTGGCGACGTTGAATCACTACTAAGCCAAGAACTCTTGGCTTGGTGATGGTGCAAAACGCTTTCGCAGTATTGGGTCCCTGGTGAAGTCATGCTAGCAATATGACCAAAGGCCGGTTGGCCTCTTCACACGTTCTGGCCCCAAACAACAAAGATGGAAATAAAAAAAAAGCAGAGTGTGGAGATTTTGGAGGGTGGGGGAGTGGCCTTTGTAAATACACGGAGGATATTGCCCTTTAGACTGCTTCGGTATTGCGCAGCAGTCGAAGAATGGTTTTCCCTAGCGAGCGCGCGAGCGGAGAAGCTACTGCGTGTTGGTTTCTAAGGGCAGGCTCTTAGGTATCACTTTGGTTCGAGCTTTGCTCTGGTGGTGAACTGTGGGGAGCGCTCTGTTGACCCTTGTCAACACTTGCAGGTGCTCCAATTGTCCAGTATGATAAGCGCCCGATCTTTGACATTCTCCCCACAGGTAAACGCTGCGACACACGACGCTTTTTTGCCAAGATGTCTGACACTGTTCGTCGGAATGGGCAGCTATCATCGTGTGAGCCTTGCCGCAAATCAAAACTGCGCTGTGATCATGGCCGACCTCGATGTGCTCGCTGCACCAGACGCCGGCTGACAGAGCAATGCTTCTATCATCCTGCGCCAATGGCCCGACGCCAGCGCGGCGAGTCGCGTGTGGCCGCAGCTTTGCAGGTCATGTTAGTTTTTGACTCACACAATGTTGCCGCGATTGAGAACTTACACGCCAATCGGGTCACTCTAGAGTTCCAGCTGATGCTACGCAGCGGCCGCTTGAGACCTTGACAGAGGTATCGAGCTTAACAGCATTGTCCTCGAGTTCATCTTCGTCCTTGCCGACATCTTCTTCAGCCACATCTATTTCTGCTCCATTTGATCTAGCTACTGGTTTGGTTACTATGCAAACTTCTGTTTTGTCACCAATAGAGGCTGGTCAAACGACATCCTCTCGTCAATATCCATCGCTTACTCGCACTGGAGTTTCTCGTCTGCAGCAGCCATTCCACGCGAATTCTTCTCTCGTAAGGGAGGGCGAGGATATACTGCAACTGCTCCTTGAGCAGTATTCCCACCCAGATCTCGAAGAACTAGTCAACAACTGGTACACAGATCTCGGAGACAGCCCAGTTGGTGGTCCTTTAGCCAAGGCGGCTTGGCGCGCAATCCAGAGCAATTTACAGAACCTTCATTCCAGTCGATTACTGAATCGTCTCCAGGCCACCTCTCGAGATATTTTTGAGCACACTTCTCGGCCACTCAACATGCCCACGACCGCCGCAGATGGCGCTATTGAAAAAGAGCTTTGCGCTATCCGATGGGAAACTGTTGGAATATATTTCGCGCTCATCGGGATGGTTATTGCATCGGCCCAAAGCCCCAGTACTGGTTTCTCAGGTCGCCAGTGGTTCGGCGACCGTAAGGCAACGTCCAGTGATGCCTTTGATGCCTGTATGCGATGCGAAGCTCTATGCAATCGCGTTGGCCAAATGAACGATCTGTCTGTGTGGCTTGCTGTCCTGGCCACCACACTTTCCACCTGGTGTTTTGGGGACGATTCTTGTCAGGCCTGGCGTCTAATGGGGAATTTGTCTTCCACAATATTCGCCCTCAACTACCACAAAGGGTTTCGAGATGACATGAACGCTCCAGCGTACTTGATCGAGCTGCGAAAACGAGCCATGGCCCTATCACACGAGCTAGACAAGTCCCTGGCGACGTTTGTTGGTCGACCCCCACGCTTGAATAAGAGCTATTGTACCATACAATTACCCCTTGATCTCTCAGACTCAGTTATTGTCGGGCCTGCCGAACTGTTAGCGCTACAGATATCGCGACTAGATGGCGATGGTTGGAATAAAGACATGTGTGTACATCCAGCATCTCGTCAACGAGCGATTGTTTGGCTAAGCTCGATTCGTGAGGAAATTCTTGAGTTGTCACTGGGAACCATAACTCAAGATCTCGTTCATGAAGCCCGGTAAGCGCTTAGCCAAAGATCAACCCCTCCTCACTCTCTCTATCTCTTTTTTTCTTTTTCTTGTTGTTGTAATTGCGTGGCTGACAAGGAATTTATTCAGGGAAATACTGACTCGGGCATCGTCGACCTGGGAAACTATGCCTCACTTCATGCAGTATGAGCCATCCCTATGGGGGCGAACGGCACCTTCAACCATTATAATGCTGTTGAGCCTAAAACTTGAGTATTTGTATAGCAAATTTCTTCTATACAAGATGCTAGTGAATCAAAGCAGTAGCCATCGTCATGCATTGATTCAAATTTCCCACGAGACCCTGGGGTTAGTCCTCTCAGTAATGAAGAAGAGAGATGTCATTGGCTCCCATAGGATCGATTTGGAATGGACGGTAAGCAGCTCCCGGCCTGCATTGCTGGTGCGAACTGACCCGCCGCAGATAGTATTTTACGCGATGCCATGCGCTAGTGTCTTGATTCTAGAGTTATTTCGACTAGCCAGCCTACCAAAACCACAGCCATCCGTCGCTTTGAATAGGTCGACCATTATCCAGGACATCAGCGTTCTCATATCGTGCTGCGATTGGCTCACTGAGTCGGGAAAGGGCAATTATGAACTCTGCAAACAGGCTCAGTCGATCTTTTCGAAAGCTCTGGATCAGATCCTCAATAATGAGATGCCTTTGACACGCCCAATGCCAACCAGTCCAACTGTAAGCATTAACGATGCGCTGTCGGCAAAACTTCCTGAGGTGCAAAAACTGGACACTATCACTCAAGACCTGCAGTGGGCAGCATGGCTAGACACTGTTGACTTCCAGGGGGAACCATGGCTGGAGATGCTTAAACCGCCTACGAATTTTTTTGGAGACCTCGACGATTACTGCTACTGAAGCTGGTAACACGAGGAAGCTTCAGGGTACCAATAAACTTTACATATACCTTAGACGGAAATTCTGCGTATCTAGAAGGTGACGAAACATGAAAAGAACATATCACGCATCTCGCTGCAGGACAAATCCTGACATCTTTGAGACTGACAGCGGTGAAGAAAGCAAGCCGGCTTTTGATAGGATTAAAATGTGTGGTTAATCTCTCCAACTCAACCGATCCAGCTGCTCCTTGACACAATTCTTCTCATCTTCAGCTTTCAACAATGAGTTACGCATGCTCCTCTAGAGTTGGATGGACGACATCCTCTTCCCTTGTAATATTGTCAGAATTTGAGCCTTGTAGTGTGCTAACAATAACACCGTGGCTGCATGAGCGCCGCGTAGTTTGTAATACGGCGTTGTTGGAGCTATTTTTTCGACTTGTTCAGCGCTAGTGAATAAGACGGCTGGCAAAATTTCTCGTACCTGTAGCGAGCATTGCTTCTGTCCTCCCACGCTGGTTCCACCGTCGTCATCCAGCTGCAATTCTGAACATCTTGAGGCAATCAGTGCACTTCACCACGTTCGCGTTCGATTTCATCTTGCTATGCAAGCATCCTCTGCCATAAACATGGATATTGCCCGAGTAAGAGTTCAAGAAGACTCTGAGCCTCTTAGAGTGAGACAAGGGTATCGTTGCAATTAAGGGTGACTTCACTCGTATTGCATTTGGTGCGAGAGACAGCTCATATATCCGTAGAATTATGTGAAGTACGTCCAAGATTCACGTTGTCCTGTGTAATCGCGGCAGTGAGAAGTGCATGAGGTAGCCCTGTTCCCTGAGATGTCTACAGTATTTGCATTTCTGCTCATGAGCCTTTTAAAGAAACCTAGTTTGGGTAATTGCGCAGTGAGAGAGTCAATCTCACATCCCCATTGCTACTCAGTGGATGCCCCCGCCTTGAACAAAGTGCAGCAGGCTAGGTGGTGTAGTGCAACATAGACCGATGTGTACATCGTGGAGGAACCTGAAACGAGAGACACTTTGCCTAATCATTACGCGATAAGTCCCAGGCATGCTGTTGTCCGCAGTCTTTCAGACCCAACACTCAGCAAACGAGCACATAAGGGTAACAAGGCCGAGGTCCGAAAGAGTTGGCTGTCCTCAAGCTGCAGCAACACGCAGGTAAGTCACAGCATGTACCCCTGTCACTCCGAGCTCCGATCAGAGTAGAGGTCCGATTGGTCAATTTGGTCCGGGCCTCCCACCAGCGAGCTTGTGTAAGTGTGCTGTGAAGGCTAAAATAATTTGGATATATAGGCGTCCTTGGATATAGTTTGTTTCGTTATATGGTTGTAGTCAGTTAATGCAAAAAGACGGGATTGTTTCTTTATTTAACTATAATTATGGAATACCCAAAGGGAGAAACAATGGAAGCTAAATCACCAACCCTTGAAAATGCTCCAACTGAAGAGGACTCTAAGTATCCTCGTGGTATGCCGTTATTTCTCAACCTCCTCTCAATAATACTAGCAACTATTGTGTGCGGCTATGTATGTAGAGGATGCAACGCCATGATATTCAATCTAAGTTTTTGCTAAAATTGAGACAGGACGCCAATTGCGTGACGACTATTATCCCGGTTGTAACAGACAGATTCAACTCGCTCAACGATGTTGGCTGGTATGGCACTGCCTTCTTACTGGCTTCGGCATCTTCACAACTCTTCTATGGAAAACTATATCTTTTTTACCCAGCTAAAATCGTCTTCTCCACCGTTGTCTTCACCTTCGCCATAGGAAGTCTGATATGCGCCGTTGCGCCGAATAGCAGTTCATTCATCGTGGGCCGCGCCATTTCCGGCTTGGGAAGCGCGGGGATATTAGCCGGTACTAATATTATCATATCTCGGTGCGTACCTGTTCGAATGCGGCCAATCTACTCCAGCATTATTGGGTCGATCGAATGCGTGGCCATCTCGATTGGACCATTGCTCGGCGGCGCGATAGCAGAGACTCTGGGATGGAGGTGGTGCTTCTGGCTTCTTCTGCCTCTCGCAGGCTTAACCATTATCATTACGATAATCTTCTTGGGCAACGAAGAAGGTGCTGCACAACCAACATTGACTCTCAAGGAGAAAATTGGCCGGCTCGACGTGTCCAGCCTCGCGCTGTTTATGCCAGCCATTGTGTGTCTGATCTTAGGACTTCAGTGGGGTGGAACTTACTATCCTTGGAGCAACTGGAGGGTCTTTGTGCTATTTATAATCTCCGGATGCTTTCTCTTTGCCTTCGGGGTTAACCAATATCGGAAAGGCGAGGAGGCCACTGTGCCTCCTAGAATATTTCTTACTAGAACTGTTCTGTTTGGATCGTTGTACTCTTTCAACACTTCTGGAGCACTTTATGTTGCTGTATATTATGTACGTTTGACTGAATGGTGACATATATCATTTGCTAACTTATACGCAGCTCCCGATTTGGTTTCAGGCAGTGAAAGGGGCGTCGCCATTCGGCAGCGGTGTTCGCGGCCTCCCGCTGGTATTGTCTTTAGTGGTTTCTATTCTAACATCAGGGAGTATCACTAGTATCATCGGCTACTATACTCCAACAATGTGTCTCGGATCCGTATTGATGGCGGTTGGCGCAGGTATGTTGACAACATTCCGCGTCGACACGCCTATAACATTATGAATAATATACCAAATTATCTTTGCCCTCGGTATCGGGCTCGGATTTCAGCAGCCTATTATCGCTACTCAGACGAACTTTTCAGGAAAGGACCTTCCAATTGCCCTGGTGCTGGTTAGTTTTATACAAAACTTGGGAGGAATTGTAGCCCTTTCCTCCGCGCAAAACATTTTCACGAATCAATTAATGTATAACATACATAAAGCGGCGCCTAATATTGACCCAAAGCTGGTTCAAAAGGTTGGGGTGTTAAGTCTAAAGCTGAGCTTTACTAAGAAGGAGTTGAATGAGATACTTCCAGCTTACAACCTCTCTATTACTCAGGCACTTTTAGTGGCAACGGTTATGGCATCAGTAACAGCGATTGGCTGCTTTGGGGTTCCTTTCTACTCAGTAAAAGGCAAGAATACCAAAGAGGATAGAGTATAGAAAAGAAAAGTGTTCCAACTGGAGCGCACATCATTATTTCGACGAAGTGCGGGACAATTCTTTAGGGCATAACCAAGGCTAAAAGGCGCCCTAATACACCCAGTGATCTGACTATTAGCAGGATCGACTAGGCTTGGGGTTAAATTAATATCAATCATTCCTCTTGACTGTCATCATCATTCCTCCTCTCGGCCTTGCCTCTATTCCCAATTCCTGGAAGATAATATCACCAAAAATTGTGTCAAGGTTTGTATACGATGTCTTCGGTTTTGCATTTGGCTCGAGGCCAGCACACTCAAACTCAAAATCACGAACGATCATTAGTAAAATGACCTTGAGCTCATTCATGGCGAGGTTCTGTCCCAGACATGCGCGGGGCCCACGACCAAAAGTCCTGAAATACGACCGTGGAACTCCTTCTTCTGAATCTAACCAACGCTCAGGGCGAAACTCGGTATGGTTCGGGAAGAAGCCCGAGTTATAGTGGATATCGTGGCCATTCAAGACAACACCCTGGTGCCTATCAATTGGATACCTCTTACCTTGAACTGTAAGCTTGGCACCGGCATCTGCTTCCCTAACTGTGAAGCCCACCGGGAACAAGCGGAGGGACTCCTTGATGATAGCGTCTGTATATGGAAGATCCTGAAGCTTTGCTGGTGTGTCTAGTAGCAATTCTACAGTACCATCAAAGTCTTTGCCGAAGACGTCATCGTGCTCTTGTCGCATTTTTCTAAGCGCTGTTGGAGCTTGTGACAAAAGCATGAGAATGTACTAGATTAAGTTAGTATAATAGTAGGAAGTCCGATAAGGGAACAAATTGTACGCACGCATAAGCTGTCAGTGGTAGTACCATGACCACCAAGAAGCAATCCCTTAATGCTATACAGTTAACCTGTTAGCTAGGGCAAATTGGCAAGTAGATGAATAAACGAATGAACGAACGAACGAAAGAGCACTAACTTAGTCAGAAGCAGCTGGGTATCCGTGTCTGATAGACTAATTTGCTTTGCTGTTTTAGCTCCACCGCTCGATTCAGATTGCAGTATATGTTCTCGGAGCATCAGATCTAGAATGCTGCTCGGGTCCTTTCTGGATGGCGTAATCCCCTCGTTCAACAATAAGTCTAACCTGTCCTTAATTTTGCCAAGGATTAAAGGATGAAGTCTGCCCAGGACCTTGCGTTTCTTCCACCACTTTGCCACTCGTGCGATGGGGTTGTAGCTTGCCACCAGATCTGTTTGGTTGTGGGCGAGGTTGACTAATTCCCTAAGGTCATTCAAGTACGGGCTGTCTGCTGTCTGAGCATGAAGACGAAAGTTGAAGACAACACGACCAATGACGTCAAAGATGAGCCTTGCGGACAGCTCTTCGACGGAGAAGACTTCTCCAGATTTGGCGTATTTCGCAAGGGCGGCACGGTACAAGGCGCACTCATCAACCATGACGGCGGTTAGAGTGCGTATGTGAGACCATGAGAATGCGGGAGCCATGGCATTGTGCAGTCTCTTCCAAACGGGGCCATTGACGGTTGCGATCACATTGGGGCCGATGATGGGGGATAGAAAAGCTTCAGCCATTGTGTGCTGCGGGAGAGGGTTCCGCACTGTGACCTCTTCCATAAGCGTTGGATCTGTCAAAACAACGCTTGAGTCCGCAATTGGCCACAAGTCGAGGTAAAATATGCCTTTGAGGTTATACTTTCTGGCAATTTCCGTGTAGTATGCCTGAGGGTGCGAGTTTTGGGGAATCGTCGCAGAGACCTCGCCCAAAACCTTTAGATGACCCCATAGAGCGCTGTGTGGTGGTCCAGGCTTAAAAGATTATCAGTCACTACGTCAATTCATGATAAAGATGAGGTCTGCATATAAGAACAATATTGTTCTTTTGCTTTTGTGCATACCAGATTCCGGTAAAACCGGCGGTGTCGGTAACCTCGTTGGAGGACTTGAAAGGCAAATGCAGACACCAATGACCACAAAGCAAATGCGACGGGATGGCCGGCGGCCAGTGAAGAAATGGTCTTGAACACTTCCATCCTTCTCTTTTCAAGGCCAACTGTTCGACGCCTGTTTGGCGATGAGGTTGAGCAAAATCAGAAGATGCTGACCTGCGACGCGATACACAGCCTCATGTGACATAACGCTAAGAACCCGTCGACAGCTACGTGTTTTTGGTTATCTGTCTCATTTCTTCACTAGTAACTTATGCGGGGAACGAAATTTGAGAGCTTATCATGTTTGCAGTACGACCAACGAAAAAGTACATTGGTTGGAATGACAATTAGGCTATTCGGTGCTGGACTTTATTACCTGTACGCGTTAGACACCGAATAAACACAGAGTCAGCGCTAAAGAAGTACGTGTAGTCAGTTCTCTTAGCTTGGCTCTATTATAACATGTCACAAACCTTTTCTAACCATATGGGCCGAGATGTACTCCGTACAGTATACATAATTACTTCAGTCATCCAATGCCTCGGAGGCTATCTGGCCCACGATCCATGTGTACATGTCCAAGATCTGTGGCCACATCAGGTGCTTCCCGATGGCTGAGGGATGCTCAATATCTCTAACAGGAGCGAAGTTCATATGCCTGTGGAGTGAGTACCACTGCCTGTCTTTGGATTTGTAGACGTCTGTTACCAGCTAGCTATGGAGCTCTCGGGCCAAAGTCCCAGCGCCGAATCTCTCCCATTATTTTGAGGGTACCACATAGCCACTCTCTTTGGCGGCCTACAAGGAGAACTCCAAGCCGATTGAGTAAAGCATGATTGATATCAACTTCACACATCTGTTCAAAGTCATGGCGGTCTTTGGATATGGCAATAGCTAGAAACCCCATATACCCCAGCCGGCTTACCCTGTGAGTTGGCAAATTTGTAAGGAGCTAGATAAAAGGACTTCGTTTCGTCCTCGATAGAGTTTACGTTATCAGCTAATGATTTAATTCTGGCTCGCAGATTAAGACGTAGATCATTGAATTTTGTCTCATGCTGTTGAAAATAGTATCACGAATCTAGGAAGCATCGATATCCGGGCGTACAGGGAACAATCTGGCTAAAGGTAGGGAAGCTCTATTGGCAGTATAATGGCAAATCAGTAGGCTAGACCAATTAGCCATACCATTCAACGGATATATTTTCTGGGTTTTTGCCCGCTGTGTTTCCAGATAGTTGTTCTTACTGCTATGGTACAATCTGAGCGTGGCCCGCCAATGCTTGGCTATACATATCTTGAAGACAACTTTAATCTTATAGCTAGAAGATATGCGTATTAATATGGAGTTCAACAAGACACTAAATATCATTCTACACCTTTTCTGAAACAGATACAGCGCTTGGTGCATCAAACAAATACAACGCCTCCGACCGATATCCATTAACCTACTCATTTGCTACGGTATGAGGCTTTTCTCAGCTTCTGAGGTTAATCATTAAATTACCGAGTAACACTACGGAAGCTCTTTCTACTTGGCTCTATAGTTTAAGTTTTGAGCTAATACATGGGGTTAACATAACCAGTCATTATACAGTACGTGAGCGCTAAGACACCCGGACCTGGGCTCCAACATAAGCTGACGAAGGAGACCAGCTTAGACAAAAGCGGACAAACAACAAAGTAACCAACGGAGAACTTATTGGTACAAGATAGCTTGCGGCTGGAATTCGGCTCTTCGTAGTTAAGTTGGTCTGTCTTATTTTTGTTGGGTCAGGCAAGCGGACACCGCTGTTCCCCCCGAAGGGATATTACACGCTTCACAACTTGCTGAGGATTCTGTTTTCCTTTTCACCAGCTTCTTTGGCAAAGGTGGGAGGGTTGTAGTCTACAGGACCCTGTAACCATCGGATCAACCGATTTGTGGCTTTTTTAGGATTGAGGCCATCGGCTTTAATAACTCGTCGTTAGCAATTGCTCTCTATGACTCGTGACGGAGAACATGTCTTGATTAGCGGGAGAGCTTACCATAACCCACGAAGGGAATAGCACTGCGATAACCCATCATATCGACAATCTTCTTCGGGATTTCGCCCGAGAGTGCTTTTCTGGGATCAACAGCGAGCATTAAGTTCTCCAACGGCCGAATATACGGCTGGCAGTACTGAATCGTTGCAGCATGTCGTGGCTTATCGCTCCTATTTGCTCCACCAGAGTGCCATGTTGTACCGAGAAAATAAATAACACTGCCTCTGGGACAGACGACCGACTTGGCTTCTGACTCTTCGCCCAATCTGTCACTGCCCCAGAGATGGCTTCCGGGAATAATTCTTGTGGCGCCATTCATCTCGGTGTAATCATCTAACACAATCATCGTAGCAGCCGTAACAGGAGGTCGAGGTCTGGGCAGCCGAATGACACTATCATCGTGATGAAGGACTTGGGCCTTCTCGCCCGGGTTGATAGTAATTGTCTCCATGATATAGATCAGGTAATCATCGTCTAGGAAGAAGTTGTTGAGTGCGTGGACTTGGGGTATCAGGCAAAATTTGTCAAACACGCGCGTCTTGTTCAGCAAAGCGAAGATACGATTCGTCTTAAACCCATCAAATGAATCACGGCCAATGCGTGGGCGATGACCATGAAGTCGATCAATCTCTGCTTTTGCTTCAAGGGCCTCTGCTTCTGTAAAGGCGTTGGGAATGACTACATATCCATCTCGTAACACAGCCTGGGCTAGAGAACGTATGGCTGGATCCGACGGGAGCGGTTTTGGCTTGCGCAGATAGTAGTCTCGATCGATTGGGTCAGAGGCTTGCGGATCGGTGGTAGATGAGGTTTTGGTCGGCATAATTGCGAACTGTTGTGAACAAAGATGTGTAATTTCCTTGGTAGCCGACACTTTGTCATATAGTTCACCCCGGGTTAGGGATTAAATGGATGTCTTCTGTCGTACCTTATATCTATACGGATATTCTCACTAACATGTTACTGTTACGTATGCTTACCATTCCAAAGGGATAAAGCTTACCCTATCTCGCTAGTGCTGATGATATGTGGGCGTTGGCGATGTTTCGGCCGTAAGATTGGGCTATGGGAGCTGGATGCAAATCTCACCTCGGCTGGACGGGCGAAGTAGACATTTGCCTTGTCGCGCCATTATTATTACATATCATGGGCCAAAATAGAAGATGCTAACTTCGAAGATGAAAATAAAAAGAACTATTCGTTTAGTCTTTATTGGTGTGGGCAAGAAACGCATGAAAATCACCTATCCTCGTCTTCCTTTCTCCAAAGCAACTATACTCGTGACATGGATCCAAAAGAGAGGCCAAAAAGCTTACCAAAGGACCGCAAAAATGACGCTAATGGAATGAGACTAGAAATTAATGAATGTAAATTTCACTCCATCTACCCAACCTTTACGCTCCACAGCTTTTCCGCGGGGAAGCATTTGGTTGCTCAATCAGCTTCGCGAGGTCAGATTGGACGTGCTAAGTGGGAACGTGGTCCGTTAAAGTTGGACTCGTTCAGGAGATCCGGTTCGCTCATGAGCTTGGCTTCATTACAGGCAGGCACACTCAGAGTTATACATGGTTGGCATAGTTATATAGATGAGTCGCGTCGTCGTGCTCTCCTAGTACACCAAGCAAGAAGTCCGCAATGCTCGTATCTATCCCCTATAATTGAGAGAATCACCGTCAAAAACTTCTTACAAGATAATTTGTGCTCTGACTCACCAGCGAGTATTCATTTGAGCCGACGCTGTTTGGGGTGTTCCAAGAAATGTCCTCATGTAGCGTTGGTACCGAGGGTTGATCTTGCAGAAAATCGGATAAAGATCTGGGTCGAGGATCGACCAAGGTAGGTGACGATAGAGTCGTATTGTCCTGAGAGTTTACAGGATCTAGGGAATGAGAAAATGCGGAACAAACATCGCCGTATCTTTGGGATGCCGCCTCCATACGGTCTGGGCAAGAAGTTGAAGAACGGCGACAGATACTGTATGGCAATAAGAAGCATTGTATTGTGTACTCTTTCAGACCTCGTTTATAGGTATAGATACTTTTAGCACCGGCATCCCTGCTTTTCTCAAGTAGAGTTTGGATCCACGATGTACACATGGAGGAAAGGCTACCTTGGCTTGCAAATGACTCTACATGAGATAGTCAGTCTATTTGAGAATATTAACACATCCTGGCAATGCATCATACCTGGCACTGCATGTTGCATCAGCAGGAAACATGTTAAGATGAAGGCGTGTAACTGTGTTGATAGCAACAGAGAGCTGGTTAGTTCTTCATGAACTAAGGTGTCCTGGGCTGACAAGAAGACGGACGCGGAGTCGAGACAGGCCATCCGGGAATAATGGAACATTTTTTGATCTTTGGGATAAATGACGAAGGTTTGGTGCACAGCCAGAAGACAACGGCGAATATGCAAATCCAGGATAGTAGTGCGGGCTCGCCACCGGTCCTGTAGAAGACTTGGGTGCATAGGTACCATATCTTTTGATGTTGAGTGCAAGTGTGACAAAGCTTTGTTTAGCTCAGTATCGAAATCGAGTACTTTCTGGTACGTTAATTCACACTTGCGGCTGGTGAGCGCCTGGCACACCTCAAGTCTAAGTGGGAGTGATTGCAGCAATGTTATTTGAAACCAGCAATCCGTTGGGAGATTGGCTGCGGCGCCTAAGCAACCCTCTTCCAAATCTTGGTCGTTCAAGTTCGCAGGCGCCAGCGTGTCGAACATTTCCAGTGTAAACATTGGCGCGAGACCTCTATCCAAGGAATTGGATATTTCGATTTCCATAATCGTAGCCCATAGTCTCCTCCTCAGTTCAGTTTCGGTAGCAGAGATATGGGCCAATTTTCCCGGATCCGTATGAAGACCCATCACTACTGCCAGTTTCATCAAATACCCTGTAGTGGCATATGAGTGCCAGTTATTGGTTGTAAGAGGTCTAGTGGGAAGGGCTAGAAGACAGAGTACTTGAATCAGGCCCAGGGTTGGTTTAATCACGTCTAAATGAGTGAATAGCCAAGACTCAACGGCTTGTAGCCATAGGAGAGCTGTGTGCCTAGGCAATATTTCTCTTTCAGAAGACGGAGTATTTTCGCCAGCGTGCTGTAATTGATATCCAAGCAGCAAAACGAGCAGTAGTTTGGCCGGATATTCCAAGGCAGTCGTCGAAGGATCTTGTCGTAGATGATGGTACTCCTCCCAAAATGTAGGCATATAAATTATTCGAAATTTGACTTCCCAGAACGTCTCGTAATTTTTGATCAATTCTGTAGCAGTGTCGTGTTGGGGAATCAGCGAACAGAGATAGGTCCACTCAGCTCGTCGAAGAGGTGGCACATCTTGCCTCGGAATGCGAGTAATCTTGTTCACAATGTCGTTATGTGCTTGAAGAGTGCTTGGTATCGATACAATTGCTTGATGGACATAGTCATAAAATCCATCCATCTATGTGAATAGCTTTAGCGACCTAGATGATGTCTGGAGAAGAGGAAAGGAGAGATCGAAAGGGGGGGGGGGGGTTACTCTTCTCAGTAAACTCTGCCAGCTTCCCTGCCCATGGTAACACCATGACGGAAACAGTTCACTGGCTTTGTTTTCATCTAATACTATGCGTTGACTTTGCGGATCTTCGGGATTCAAGTTTTGTTCTCGGCCTGGGGGTAAGCCTAGGCTAGTATCTGGTGGTGCTATGGGTACCGGCTGGCGTAGAACTGTGCTTTCTGTAGAACTAACTGGTAGGTCTCTGGGGCGAGGTGCCTTTGTGTATGCGCAGACTCTCTTGTCCACTGACTTCAGACAGCGATTACAAGGAAACTTTCGGTCACATTTCAACTTCCGAATTCGACACTGATCGCATACAACAGGAGGTCGTCTAGGGCGAGGGGAGGCAACGTCTTCCGCTGCCATCATATTAATTTTGCCTTTTCCTTGGTGACACAAGTCAATTGTAAAACCCATATGTGCGCAATACACAATGCCATGGACAAACTCATATATCCCGACGATGCCGATGGATTCTCGGGTTTTGCTTGGCAGAAACTATTGGTCTCATCAATGCTAGGCCAATCATAATTAGCTCTATCGACTCCACATTCTTCTCCAGTTTGTCGGGGACTCGGGCTCGGGACTCGGCAATTTGCCTCCACATGTTTATCTAGCCCATCTCGACTTACAAGATGGTTGAATAAAAGGGAAAAGGTCTTCTTCAGGTGGATTTCAAGAGCAACTTCGCAAAGAAAGTTTCGACATAGACTGTCAAATTACAGCCACTGGTTTCATCTCCAAATATCTCCCGTGCCTGTCTTCACTCGATTTTCGCCACTCACAGAACCATCACAATGACACAGAAACCTGAGCTGGCGAAAGACTCGCAAGTCGAAGAGAATGCATCTCTTGTTAGATTCAGTGGCCCTGACGACCCGGATATGCCACTGAACTGGCACCTGAACAAGAAAATTATTACTACCGCAATGTATGGATTTACTACAATGGGTGCTACTCTTGCCACTGCCATGCATGTATATCCTTGTCTGCAGTCTTTTATGCAAAGCCACTATTAATCACTTTTATTCTTAGTATTTCTCCAACTTCCAAAGCTCTCCAGAAAGAATTTGGGAAAAGCGAAACAGTCGTGACGCTCACTGTTAGTTTAATGATGGTTGGGTAAGACTACAACGGAGTTTGACGATCGATATGCGAGTGCTAATGCAGAAAAGATTTGCGGTTGGGCCCTTGGTTTGGGCTCCACTGTCAGAATTATTCGGAAGAAAATACACCGTGGCAATCCCATATTTCATATCAGGGCTATTTGCACTCGGCTGCGCAACAGCTAGCAATATCGAAACGCTTATTATCATGCGTTTTTTAATGGGCTTGTTTGGGTCAGCACCAGTTACCAATAGCGGTGTAAGTCACTGCTCGTTTCCGAGGAGTTTATTGCCATAACCCATGCTGATAATACCTATGTGACTGATCTTTAGGGTGTGATCAGTGATATATGGACGCCACAACAGCGAGGGATAGCCCTCGTGTTTTATTCATTTTGCACGGCTAGCGGGCCGGTCCTTGGGCCAGTTGTAGGAGCTGCGCTACACGACAAGTGGAGGTGGACAGAATATGTGAGTTAATCGCAAGCCAATATAATCTACTAATGCGTATACTAATCAGAGTAATGGCGGGAAAGCTCTGCTGCATGTGGATGCTCGTGATGAGCATGTTCGTCATACTGTTTTTAGACGAGACGTATGCACCAGCTATATTAACTAGCAAGGCACGGAGACTGAGATTTGAGACTAAGAATTGGGCACTGCATGCACAACATGAGGAGTGGCCAGTGAACTTGCATGGCATTGCCGTGAAATACCTCATTCGACCGTTCCAGCTGCTGGGAAATCTCACTTGCTTTCTAATGGCCTTTTACGGTTCTTTTGTCTTCGAGTTATCGTACCTTTGCCTAGCAGCAATCCCAATCAGTTTTGGAGACCATCGTGGCTGGCCACGTGTGTCCGCAGAACTCCCGTTTTTGGCGCTCATGCTGGGAATTGTGATTGGGGGGCTCGCTAATATACTCAATAGCCGCGGATACGTTAAGAGGATGCAGGTAAACAACGGTAAACCAGTACCAGAGGCAAGGCTGGTCACTACGTTACCGGGTTCTGTCCTATTATGCGCTGGAATTTTCCTCTTTGGCTGGACTGCAGCCAGCCCAGTCCATTGGATTGTCCCCTGCTTGGCGCTGGTCTTACTCGGTTTCGGGTTCCTAGTCATCTTCCAGGGTTGCGTCAACTACCTCATGGATACTTTTCCGAAATATGCAGCTTCTGCGATCTCAATCACGACTTTCATGCGATCTATCTTCGCTGCTGCATCCGCTTTATTCGGCAATCCAATGTTGGAGGCAATGGGTGTTAGTTGGGGGATCAGCATCTTTGGCTTTATTTCTGCTGTGATGATACCTGTTCCTTTTCTCTTTTACTTTTACGGTGCCCGAATAAGGCAACATAGCATGAGTTCCGGACTTTTCGATTCACAATACTGACTCAATTTTCATGGATAGTATACTTGGGAGATAGGAGGCTATACCGTATTGTTGCAGCTTTACCAATTTTCGCATCTTGATAACAAATACAATCTCCAGAAGACCTAGTTCATCACTTTTATACTAACATAGGCCCATTTCTTCAGCTTCCTTCCAAACCTCTGCAATCAGGGCAGTGTCAAGGTAATCTCTAACAGCAATCACTTTACCCTCATCATTCCACTTAATTACTAAAGCATAGCGGTTCATATACTCTTTGCCTAGTAAGAGTTAGCTGTCTGTCGCGGGACCCCGCCATCTCCATCAAGTTGAAGAGACAAAGATCTCACCCGATTTTCGAATGCCGCGAGCTTCTAGCTCCATTGTCGTCCACTCGTAATTCTCGCCCCCGAAGAAAACATGCACTATCTTCAATTCTAGTGGGCCTTGAAGGGCTTTCATTAACTTTTCAATTGTGTTGGCCCGAAGCTCGGTCAGGTTGGTGAAATGTCCAGTGCCTGGGCCACTGCCCATAATAGTCCAATCGACATCCTCTGCCACGCGGGTCCAAAAAGGTCCGCCGTTCGCAAGCGGTTGATTAGCGAAGATAGCTTCGAGTTCCTCTTTCGTGAGATAAGGCATGATGACGGTTGAGTGATGGAGGAACGGAGTATTCTGCTCAGGTCTGACTTTCACAATTGGACGTGACGGCGCATCTTTTATATAGTGGTGGCTACGAGACTGTTGACTAACGACTCCAGACTTCGGAATCCACATAGTGCTGGATCTCGTCCTTGCAATGGAGTGCCCAACGTACATGTCGATGCAATGCTAAGCCTATTCTGGACGAATAAGCGAACTTCGAGAATCAGCCCACCGCTGGGGAAAGGCGGTGCTGCTCGGGCGAACTACAAGACAACGCAAGTCTGCCTCCTGCGGTCGATTAGCTTCATAATCACCTAATCCAATCAAAACATTGTTTTCAGGGGGGGTTTATTGATCATCGAGCGAAAACTATGAGAAATGAGCTCGTTCCCAAACCGCCTTTGCTATGTGTTCGTCGGCATATATGATCGGCCACGCGATCTGCTGAAGGGTAGCTCTAGCAACAACCCATTGTCTGATATGACAAGCTTGACTCCACCGTCGAATACCTTTGTCGAAAAACTCTGACATATCTGAATCGAGGGTATGGAATTCTGAGCCCATGGAGACGGATCGCCGGAATCTGATCTCCACGCTAATTGCACCGAGGAATATTTGCCAAAATAGTAGATACCCATCCGCTCCCATGCAATCCGTCGCTTTCGCAAAATGGCGGATCAGAGCATCCCTCAATATATGAAAAACGTAATCGTCCAACGTCTCCTCTGAGCAACTTCGAAGCCCTAGTACGTAGTGTAGATATAAGCTGGTGGCGCTGTACAAGCCACACCAAGTTGACTTCAGTACTTTTATTGCCTCTGTTGACATTTGTCTCCGCACGTTCGGCGAAATGGATGCGATATGTGAAGCAACATATTGAACGTGTAGCTTTGATGCAACTCCATTTGCACATGCCGAGGCAAACTCGTTTTCTGATGCGGAGAAGCTTCGCTTAGATCGGATCATGTCAAGACTGTCTGTTAGGTCTCGCAGGTCACGAACCGTATCCGTGCCATCAATCCAACGCGAGGTTGTCCCTGTCTGTGGGGATCGTGAAAGGAATGGCATTAAGCATAAGGTATCAAGCTTGAGCGAGAGATCGCAATTCTTCTCCACATGGTCCAGCCGACTTGCCAAGGCTAGAATCTTCTCGGAATGCACGGCGTGATAAGTTTGTGAAACCTCGCCGCAGCACATACTGTTAAGTAGTCTACTCATGTTTCGGGTGAAGAGAGAATGTAATCTATTCAAGCATGAGTACACGCCTAGTGGCGATGCGTTGATTTGTACATCTAAGGCAGCTAAGGATAGAAATAGGTTTCGGTAAAGACTTACAATAAGTAGTATCGGTGATTGAACTCTTCTTCTTTCGAACTTTCATATAGAGGCTCATCTTGCTCTGGTAATCGCTGCCAGTGTCGTTTCCGTTCTTTCAAAAGGTTCAACATACCGCCTAGGTGGGCCTTTGCGCTAAAGACGTGACCTAGACAAAGCTGCAAGGATTAGTGGGAAGCTTGCATGTTCGCAATTGGTTGATTCCACTGTAGACTTTCCTCTGTTCCAGCTCTCCAGACTTACCTCGATAAAGCAGAGTGAGGCTATCTGGCTGATAATACAAGTCGTGCGTTCAGGCTGTCTTTCTGTGATCCACTTGTTGACCATGTGGATCAGTTTTACTTTGTGGAACAGGAAGGTGGATTCGAAAGGTTGCATACTCCCAGTTGTCCACTCAAAATGCAGCGCAGCAATCAAAAGGGTCAGGCGTAGCGCGTGAGGATCGTTCATCATGGATTTAAAGCTTTCTCGTTGTTATAATTAAATTAGGCAAGAGATTTTGAGAATAGAAACAAGCTCGCACCTGGGAGATGTTTTATCTTGTGATAAAGAGTTCATACTGTGGTCTATATGGCAAACTTTCGAGTCCAATATATTAGCTCCTAAAGATGCTTCCCCTGTCGAAAAACCCGTTGCTTGCATGAGTTCCAACTGAATATTTGTGCCACTCACAATAATGAAAAAGCTCTTTGGATTGAAATGGCATTTCTATGCCGAGAAATTGGAAGGGATCTAATGCTCCATGAATGATAACACCAATCTTTCCTTGAAGAAATGTTGCATCTGAGTGCTTGGCTGCATGTGTGATCGTCATAAACACCAACTGTTCCCATGGTCGGCATGCTTTGTCCACAGCCCTCCTGTCACGCAGAGGGATCGTGGGAGTATACTTGCAAACTCTCTGTACCCTTGAACGTGAACAGTTTCCACTATTCGTACCAGCTTAGTTAGCTTTCGTTTCGGTGAGAATCGGTACAACACACGTTAATGCAGGTCGTGAGTGAATAACCTTACCATGTTGGCTGTACCTCATCACATCGTATGTGACGTTTCCGACACTCTAGACATCCTGTTCGGCGACGAGGGGCATATGGCTTTATTAAAGTCGCTTTATCCATCGGCTATTAGTCGAGAATAAGGACAGGGCAAATAGTGAAGATAGGAACGAGTGAGGGAGCGACTGCATAAGAGGGCAATGATGTTATAGTTAATGCTCTAGCCAATGGTTTGCTCTGACGCTATGCCTTTTCAAGACGAATACCCGAACATGAATGAATAACTGCACATCGTGCTGTGACGGTGGTAATCCTGAACTCTCACAGTAGGTAGCGCTAGCTCTGACCGTGGGTTACAGGGATCCCCCGGGAAACATCAATCCCAAGTGTCGGGCTAATTGCCGCTGTCTTTTTTTAGGTATGTGGGATGTCCCCAGGTGTCGCTGCGTTGGAAGCAGTCAACTTCAACTCACAGACTACCGCCACCAGAGCAACCCCCATCCGGCATCAAAGCCCCCATTACAACAGCGGGACGACATGAAATTGGACCGGTCGCATGAAACTGAAATAATAGTCATAGCGACCGTAATAATCTGGGGTTCCTCACTGATTATATCCACAGAATTATATTGCGACGGCAGGAGTAACGCAGGTACATAAGCGCGCTGACTTCTTTTGACTTTAATAGTATGATGCCACAATTCACAATTGGTTCTAAGTTTATTTACGATTTACTACAATCAACCGTTTACAGCTCATAATATATCGCCGACGTGATCTTTACGACCTAGAGAGGCGACTGCAGGGCTACCTAAGGTACCTTAGTATTCTGTTACACACCTGCTACCCTAGAAGTTCAATCGACTCAAATCAGCAGTTTGAATTACCTATTTATGCAGCAATATCAGCGAGTCACAGTTTGATATCTTGCGTACACAACTCACAAGCATTCAGAGCCACATATTCCATATACCCAAGCGTTACGTGATTATTATGAATATTAGAAACCCACTCGCTATAACCATGATCAGAAGTACATACTCCGTATTTACTCATGCAACCCCAAAGCCCACGTAGCAGGACAGTTGAACAAAGCGGTAACGAACACACGTATAAACCCAGGGCTGCATTTATCAATTACCTCAAAAGCAATGGGTGTAGACGGCGTTGAAGGATTGATGAGCTCCACATGGGCGACCCAACCTTTCCCTAACTCTATGAATAACAAGCTGATTGTAAAGCAAATCTGCGATAGGTGTCTTTCAATAGACAACATGAAAGTCAATTATCTTCGGCGGTAAATAAGTGTTTCAAAAGTAAGATGCTATACACGGGGAATCGCCCCAGTCTTGAGACATGTTCGAATACCCATCACAAAGCGTTAGACTTTTGGAGCTGTCCAACTCCGCCTACTCCAACCAATTTACAAACGTGGGTCCATGCTCCAAACTCAGTGAACGAGCCTCCAAGAACTTCTCCGCGTTTTCTGAGCTGACCAAAAGGGTATTGCTTAAGGTCTCAGCTTCTTCTGTTGTTTTACTCCCAGTTTGATGAGAGTGCTCGGATGGCGATCGTACTACTGGAATTGGCAAAGTTGAAGGTGCGTGCAATGCGACCAATTTCCGCTGATGAGTTTGCGGAGCAAGGCTTGAGCCGTCCTGCATATCCTGTCCACCGTTTCCTCTATCTGTAGATGACTCAATGCCGGGGGGAGGCTCATCGAAAAGAAAATTTGATGAGATTGATATGGTTTTCCGGGCCAATGAAGCGGTGTAAGACTCTCCGCTGAGACGAGCACTGTCGTCTGGCGAATCACGATTTAGATCATTGGAGGTTTCGACGTCAAACTCGAATAATCGGTCTCGAATGGCTTCGAAGTTGCTGGGGATATTGGACACCATGACCTTCACAATTTAGTCAGACGGATCAAACGCAAATGCGTACCTTGGCTTATCTCACCATGAACGTAATCTTCGCTCGCCGAGCATGAAAGCTAGTTTTAGCAAGGAAATTCAGTATTTTCCTGCTTTTAGATATATCTTTGAAGATCATCTCTGCTTGGTATGTGGCTCTGGACATTAGTATCGAGTACAAAAGGCATGACATCGAGCTGAAGAGAATATGAATTGCAATCCAATTTGGCCCTGCAAGAAGGCCGTGCTTAAACATGTCCAAGCATAGTGCTACAATATTCTGAGCGGCGTCAATACATGCAATGGCACATGAGGAGGCGCTGCTCACAGAGCATACGGGCTGCAACGCATGTGATGAAACGTAGTGCAAGAATGGTCGGTAAAGACATAGTTGCGTGTGGGCATACGTCAGGTACAACATATAATGGGCTCTGTCGTTGTCGTTAGGAATTCCACATCAAACACCAATCAAATCACTCACCTTTGTACTGGACTTCTTGTAGTAGTTACTCCAAGCCGTAGAGGGAGGGGAAGTTTCTTCGCCCACTGCACCAACTCTGATTCTAACTCCCGTACTATGCTGAATGCTACGGTTTGACTCGTAGAGTCAGAGATTTTGAAGCCGCTCGAGGCCTTTGATGGGTATAGTTGTCTTATGACCTTATCAAATATCCAATGCAATGACTGATAAGCGCTGAAACCTGACACATGACTAATAAGGTCATTGAACTGGTCTAGCATTATCTTGTCTGGTGAATCAGTGTCGTGATCTTGCATCGGTAGCAATTGCCCTATATCGTTTCCGTCGAGCAGATTTGGCAGGCCAATGCCAGCGGCTACATCGTTAATGAGAAACCTTAAAACCCAAAAAAGTCTTTTACCAATCTCTTGAGAAATTACATCCTGACTCTTATCGAGAGATTGATGCAAACCCATCCGCAAAGCGATAGACATTGATGTCGTGAGGTAAGTGTAGCATGTTGAAAGTCTGGTCGTGGACAAAAGAAAAAGATTCAAGATGACGATTGCCTGCAGGGAAATTAGACTTTTGCACTCAGCAATATCCTGTAGCTGCTTGCTTTTCGCATAGTATTGTGATCTGTTCAAGGCTTCAGTGTCGGTCAAGTCATTTGCGGAATTGGATGAAGTACGCCTCAGATAAAATCTCTCCATAGCCAGCGGCTTCAACCTGTTGCGAGAACAACGTCCCGTAAGCGAGAAGAGCGTAAAGAAGTGGTAAGAATTGCCTCTCCTTCGAACTATATTCACTTGGCTCTAAAGAGTAAACCAAGTGGAATAAGCGGTCAAAAGAAGGCCGATGTACGAAGTTGAGTAAGATATGTGCATCAAGAGCTTCTTGGACAAGCTTGGTCGCTCGGTGGATAGGTGGTAGAGCAACTCCACACCTCGATCCCCTTTCGGTGATGAACAGGCCTGGTACCGAAAAAGCTGTAGGCAGGTTCCGAGGAGTATCATCTCCCGGCCAAGCCCCAATCTCTTCTTTGAGGCCACGAAGAAACGTTCTATCGGCAGAGCGGCCCTGGAACTCAATTTCTCCTTGCTCGACTAAATAAAAAGCTCTCGCGTGTTTTGCAACTGGATTTTCGCCCCCGGATGGCCCTTTTCTCTTTGAGCTTCTGCTACGCAGAGTGTCGGAGAACACATTGGTCAGTTGAGATGCTGAAAATGAGTGATTGGCAAAATCCTGATGCTGCCATCTTCGTTTTGCGTCATTCTTTTGCTGCGGAGGTGATCCTGTTCGCTTTGCCTGGTGGTTACGTCCAAAGTATTGACAATCTGTAATCGTTGTCATTAGTGCATGCCTTGACCAGGAACGAGGCTGACAAACCGTAGAACGACTGCGAACATTGCACACAAGGGAAAGACTTGTCGCACTTGATCTTTCGCCAATGGCAAACATCGCAAGCCTCTCGTTTGCGTGACGAGGCTTTCTGCGTGGCACTGTCTTTCTGAGTCCCACATTGACTCATCTAGGCAACGTTTTCGTTTTTGCGAATGATCACGCATTGACTCCATAAGTTTGTTGAGGTGTGTAGACTCACCCAAGATGCGAGCTCGCCAGCATCTGTACAGCTTCCGCTCTTATCCTCCATCCGACATACAGACATAGCCTTGTTGACGGACTTTGTGCGAGACGGTGCCGAGAGTTGCGCCATCGGCCGCTGAGGCGTGTGCCGGTCTGGGCTAAAATCTGGCTCCCTGATCAAGACGGCCGTGTGCTAAGTAGACTTCTCCACCTTCTTTCCGATCCAGGGCGATCAGTCAATCCGGCATTAAGGGCCGGCTCCAACGAATTGGTTCATTTTGCCCCTCGGGACTAGAAGGTAGCTCGGAGAATTTAGATTTCTGATCCGAGTCTAACCTCAAGTTCGGAATTGATTTGTTTAGTGATTACGCGATGGCCTCAAACTTAACTCCGCGAAGTTCAAGTCGCTGTAAGACGGTGCGTGCCTTTCGGGCATCACCAGGCGACAAAATTATTCAATGGTTTTTAGCACTATAAGGAGAAATACATAAGTCCCGCTGCAACAATGTCGTCTTTAATCGAAGAAACCATCATCGACTGATTCTGACTTCGACTCTGGTCGTCGAACTTGTAACGACATTGAACTAGCTATTAACTCACAAATTCTTTTCTCAACCGCCATGGCGTCAAACGCTCCAGGTCACTGTTGTAACGTTGGCTCTCGCCATGAGTAAGTCCCGCCAATCTGACTATAATTTTCACACCTCTACCTTCTGTTGCGAGAGGCGAAGGGGAAAGGCTCATAGGGAGTCAATCTACTTTTGTTAACATAGTACTGATACAAATCAAAGAGGTGAACCAACTGGTCAATTGATAAACATTGAATCAAATATTCAAGCTTATCTAGCAACCCCGGGTGAGGACAAATCCCACAAGGAGGTGGCTGTGTTATATCTGCCTGATGTCATTGGGATCTGGCAAAACAGCAAGCTTATGGCGGATTCTTTTGCTGCGAATGGATATACTTGTCTGCTCCTAGACACATTCGACGGCGATGCAGTGCCATTGGACAAGGCTCATTCCGGAACTTTCGACTTCCCTAGTTGGTTTCAGAAAGGATCTGATGGTCAGCATCCTCACGTCCCTGCAACAGTGGATCCCATAGTTCTAGCCGGCATCAAAACTCTGAAAGAAATGGGGTTCAAGAAACTTGGTGCTGTCGGCTACTGTTTTGGTGCTAAGGTAAACTGCTTCTGACTCACATGGACTTGGATTGCAATTAATAAGAGTCTCAGTACGTCATTCGCAATCTGAAGGAAGGTGGAATTGATTGCGGTTACATCGCTCATCCATCCTCTGTAGAGGAGGATGAGCTTGCTGCTATCTCTGGACCGCTTTCCATTGCAGCTGCGGAGATCGACCCTGAATTTCCTATGGGAAAACGTCACAAGTCGGAGGAGATCTTGATCAAGACAAAGCAACCTTATCAGATCAACTTGTTTTCTAGCGTTACGCACGGTTTTGCTGTTCGATGCGACCTGAGCGTCCAGACCCAGCGATTTGCCAAAGAACAGGCTTTTTTGCAAGCTGTATCTTGGTTCGACGAGTACCTGAAAATTTGATGGTGATGCAAAACACAGAGGGCGCACATGGTGGTTCTAAAACAACATTTTATTTTCAGTTGGGTTACTTGATTCGCCTCTCTCATTTGCTCCCATCTTTTCTCCCATAACTGCATACTGTCACGACCAAACAAAGAATCAGCTACTCGATCCATCACAGGCCAATTGGATGTATAAATTTGCTTCTCTACACTCATTTAGGATACTTAGATAGCCGGTTGTCAATACTAATTGCAACGCTTGATTGAATCTAGTGGATACTCTCTACCAGTTACGTGACAGCTTGTTTACTAGCCATTCCTTGTTGCCTGCCAGTTCCGTATGGCATATTCGCCAACGTAACCCAGACCACGGTTTATCCTTTGGGAATCCCTCCTATTACTAATAATAGGAGACTAGCTTGTCACACAGAGTCACAGACGCGGGTCAGTCTCCTAGACCGGGGGAAGCTCGTCAACCACATGTCGAAGTTCCAACCTGCATTAAAAAAAATTAAAAAAGAAAAAGAAAAACCGGAAAAAGAAACTTTTTTCCTTCTTCATTCATTTACTTAAGGCTACAGAAATTGCCAAATACATAGGCCACACACACTTGACATATATACTTACAAAAGATGAAAGATACCATTGAGACTAGTCCTTGCATTATACTGAGGTGTGACATGATGCCAATGCTTCTTTCAATCTATTCGCTTTGCCTTTTTCTTCTTCTTTTTTTTCATGTCGACAGAATTATCCATTGTATCTCTAGTCCGACGTGCCTTATTAAATACCGATCTTTGTAGCCGCGTCGTATCTTAAGAAGCAAAAGGGTGAACATTCGAATACATTTGACTGTGGTTGGCTGGACCGGATCCCTTGTGAGCTCAGGGCACGGCTGAGAGACAAGTGGGAGCACCGACGCGATATGCCACGGATTTTAGAAGCAGCAGGTGGTAAATCCGTGTAACTGTCATCGGCTGTGCTAGTTCAGACAGTCCAAATTTCCAAAGAACGTTCTGCGTAAGAAAGTCACTGCCTAACATCTCGTGTGCGACATCTTTGGTCTACGCATCTATCGTAGGAAGTAGGCCCTTGCCATGGGTCATGGGTAGCACTGCGGGAATAAAGATGTATGCGAGTGCAAGAAGGTAGACGTGTTTGTGGGGAAGCTTTGGAGTGTCCAGGGAAATGAGGACCGAAAAAATGGTTAGCTTTTGCCAGTTCGTATGGATTTAATCGGACGCAAAAGCCGCTAACTACGCCTGAAATTTGAAGTCGCTTTTCAACTTAGAGTTTTTTTATTCATTCATCAGTAAAGATATTAATAAACAGTTGTCTTAATTAGTATAATAATAGAGACTGTTTATGCAATGCGAACCCATAGAATTTAAAAGTTTTTGCCGCCAGCAATATAAAGGGCTCTGAAGGCCGACCCAGGCTTGCTCAGTAACGCATGTGCACTGTCACATTCTACTATTCTTCCCTCTCGCAAAACCGCAATACGGTCAAACCAACCAATGTGCGAATATCGGTGAATGATGGATATGACTGTTCTATCCTTAAACTCAACCTCAACAATGTGCTGCATGAGTGCTTCTGTCTTCTCATCGATGCTAGATTCCACATCCTAGTTAACAAATTTGCAAAATGCAGAGATAGCAGAACCTTGAATGGACCATACCTGCTCATTGCCTCGTCAAAGACGATGACCTTGCTGGGGATTAGCAAGGCCCTCGTCAGACATAATAGCTGCTGCTCTCCATGAGACCATTGGGATGACTTGAATTCTTCATGAAGGCTTCCATTCGAGCCCGTCGCAAGCTTGTCCCAAAGTCTAGCGCTAACGCGTCGCAGCATCGCTTCGATTGATGCGTCTGAGGCTACGCCTCTGGGATCCAAGTTGAATCTGAGGGTTCCTGGCATAAAGAATGGTTCTTGAGGCACCACGTTGAGATGGCTACGCAGGCTTTCCCCGTCCAATGTTGCCACATCGATATCATCTATCACCACCCGTCCGCTCCGAACATCCATCATCTGCATCATGGCCATGATCAACGAAGTTTTCCCACTGCCAGATGACCCACACACTGCTATTTTTTCGCCGGCAGCAATATCGAGACTGACATCTTTCAGTACGTCTTCGGATCTTGGTCTAACAGTATTATATCAGATGATTTGCTCCCTACTTAAACTGTAACACTTGGTCTAAAGACTAGGTTGTGAGATACTTACGTGTGTGCCGCCGTGAGGCGCTGTACTTGCACCCTGCCGTTTTGAGGCCACGAATTCGAAGGCGCTGGCAACCTACCCAGGTCCGATGGAGCTTCGTTCACAAACTGCTGCACTCTTGCCACCGCTCCAATGGAAGTCTCTAGCTTTGTCCAAGACTGGATTGTTTGGATTAGCAGGCCGTTGAATTGAAGTGTCATGACTAATGCAACTCCCAGAGCACCAGGTCCGAGACCGTTGGCGGTCAGAGACAGTGCAATCGCGACAAGGGTGACCGCTAAAGCCCCTGCCACGAGATCTACTACCAGTGTTAGCCATTGTTGCACACAGAAAAGCATATAAAATGGCCGTTGGGATCGGTTTAATATGACTGCCAGGCGGTCGCTGAAGGGTATCTGCCAACCAAACGCCCGGATAGTTGCAATGCCGCTGATGGTGTCTGTGAAATGAGAGTACAGCGGGGTTTTCGCCTCGATTTCCAACATTCGAAGCTGTCTGGACGTTCGCAAGTAGTAACGCTGAACGAGAAACAGAACTCCACCAAGGACGGGAACCACAGCTGCAAGGTATTTCCCCAAAACACACAAGACAACGAACTGAACCAAACACGAAGAAAATCCTAGAACCAGGCACATCATCAGTGGGTGACAGTACTAAATAGACTAGAAATAAGGAGTTGCTCATACCGGAAGTGAATTGAGAAGCTTGGGATGGCAAGGTCATATCGATGAGGTTCATATCTTGGCTAAATCTATAGTGACAAGGCGTTAATTCGATTTTATGTACTTTGAGGTAGGGCTGCTCGTAAGTCATACCTATTCGTGATGGACCCAAGGTCTGACTCCAGGAAGAAGTAAAATGGCGCACTAGAAAGTAGTTCACGGCGATATTAGCGAATGAATTACGTAGGAATCTGATTGCGTGATTGCCATTTTACCTGACAACTGCGTGCAGCAGATCTGTGTGAAGTTTGATCGCAGTGTCCCTGACTATATAAAGAAAAAAGGTCCTAGGACGCATAAGGTCAGATAACATGTGCAATACTAAACAAAAAGGCCATATGTTTACGTTAGGTACAACTAACCAACATTCAAAGAAGACTCCTATTATAGCAAGAGCCACCAATAAGAAGTAGATCCCGAGGTATAGCCCGAGCTGTTGGTTGCCTTGTTCTGCACTCGCCGAAGTCCATCGGTCTACCCACAATGCTGTTGTTTATTAGCGGTTGGACTATCGCTGAAAGACTGACGGCATGGGCTTACTGGAATAAGAGTTGGAGATGGCGCCAACAAGAGTAGAGATTGCCCATAAGAACAAAGAGAGCTTGCCTGCCTTTTTGCCGTAGTACGAGTAAACGCTCCAGCTCCCTTTTTGTCTGCTGAATCCAGCTCTATCAGAGTCGCCAATCTGGCCCTGTCGCTGTGATGCCGTAGAGTTGGAGCCTTGTGGTTGCACTTCATGGCCAGCCGAACTCTCTACTTTCGCCCGATCATAATTAGAATCGGTTGTATGTTCGCCCCATCTGAACATATCAGGTTTTCGTGCCTTGATATGTTCGTAAGATCCAGTATCTGAAATGGATCCTTCTTCGAGAAGAACTACGCTGTCCATGAAAGGAAGTAAACTCGCT
This sequence comes from Trichoderma sp. IMV 00454, assembly GCA_001931985.1. Lineage (NCBI taxonomy): Eukaryota > Fungi > Ascomycota > Sordariomycetes > Hypocreales > Hypocreaceae > Trichoderma > Trichoderma sp. IMV 00454. Next base: position 72,603 of record MSJK01000168.1, on the reverse strand, counting down.
GCACAAATGTCAGTATAACGGTGCGTTGCACGATGACGAATCAGTATACAGACAAACTTACAAGCATTGGTAGCGAGAATCACTGAGATGCCCGCTTTGCGAAAATGCCCATTTGTGTGGAAAAGGCTGGTCTGTATCGTCTTGGCTGCTTTTGGGTCTAAGCCACTAATGAAATCATCCAAGATGACAGTCGGGAGTTTTGAATAAACGGCCCGAGCGAGCGCCTAGGAAATTGAGTCAGGTACACGATCTTTTAAAGTTGGAAGGTTTTATAGTCCGGCATACCACTCGCTGACGTTGACCTCCGCTGAGCGACGAGCCATTCTCGCCTACAACGGTCATGATACCGCCAGGTAAATTTTCCAGGTCTTCACGAAGCGCGCAACATTGAATAACGTAGCTGAACCACGTTTGATCGAATTCCAGCTCTCCAATGACGTTGTTCTTGATGGTATCATTTGTCAACCACGGCCTTTGGGAGCAAAATGCCACCCGGGAGGTGATATGAGACTGCATTTCACCAGAGACTACGGTCGTTTCTCCAATGATGCTGGCTAGAAGTGATGTTTTCCCTGATCCTACAGGCCCAACAATGGCTGTGAAGCCAGTAGAAATACTGAAATTGAGGTTGTGTAGAACAATTTTTCCTTGATGATTCTTTGGGAGCCAAGAGATGTTTGCAGATTGAAATGTGATCAGGTGTGGAGAGCTGGAGTGTCCAGCACGAAAGCGCAAGGGCGTAGAAGATGTATCTTCCTCGAGAGGGCTGTGGGATTCCAGGTGCCAGGAAGATGAGTTGACTATTAAAAACTTTTCAATGCGTGAGAAGCAAGATACGGCCTGTGTGAGAGATGGCAAAGCCTGGCAAAACATGAGCAGCGGCTCTGTCACTAGGTTAATGAGGGCAAGGGATGTGAAGGCCTGAGTGACTAGAAGCGATTGGTCGCCGCTGGTAAGGGCAATAAGAGCATAGATGGCTAGTGTAACGAAAGGTGCCAGCGATCCAGGAACATTTCCTGCAGTTCACAGTGGTTAGTGGTCGAGCTGTAGTCGTTTTAACCCTGCTGGGGTAACTGACCGATAATGATGGCCCAGACACGCAGTATCCGAAACTTTCCTGACACGTCAATTTCGACAGCTCGCAACTTCTCAATTGCTTGACTCCAGTGATTCATAAGGCCAAGCATTTTGGCTGACTTTATATTGCTTAGCATGCTGGACGTTGCGCCTATCCTCTTCTCAACGCAGTCCACCCAGCGTTTCTGGGCTGGTCCAAAGTGCTTGGCAACGAGCGACGTTCCAGCTAGGCTTACTGCCGTGAGGTTAATATATATTCGTGCAGAAATGCTTTTGATAATAGCCAACAGTGTTCACTTACTCACGCAAATCACAATTGGTGCGATTGAGGCGTAGAGAACCTGGCGGGTAAGAAGCCAAACACCGATGGCGACCTCCGGAATTGCTGCCCACGTTTCGTGAAAGAATCTCAGTGACTCCACGATTCTCTCTACATCAGTGCCCATTAAAGTAAGTGCGGCTGAATCTTCCACATCTCGAGATTGAAGTGACACTGTTTGGCGGTATATCTTTGCCGTCAGACCGGCTCGTACCTTGGCGAGCATACGATAGGTTTGACGCCAGTATACTGCTCTTGATATCTAGGAACATAAAACCGTTAGTGATCATATCTATCACAGTTTTCTGAGATAAAAAGTCTAAAACTGCAGGTACTGGAAGCTGACTTACCGCAATGCCCAAGTAAACCAATGCGAATGCTCCCACTAAGGCCTGCCCGAATCGCTCATGGTCGTCCTCGTTTGCTGTACCACTCAAATGAGATACTGCGGCTTGAATAAGAAAAGGTTGGCAAAATGTGAAAGCGGACAGCATCAACCGTGGTACGATCGCAGAAAAGAATGACCAACTATTCGCTCTAAAGGTCGCTCGTACGAGGCGGAATCCAATGCGGCCTCCCTGAGTGCGACGCCAGGCAGCCTCCAGTTCAGCCCAGGTTGCCGACTCCTTCATATCTTTGTCAATATCAGGTAAGTCATCGATAAGAAACAAGTTACTATATCCTTTTTGAAACACGGGAAGCAGCCAAATAAAGAAGCTGCGGCTCCAAAAGCTGGTCATTTGCTCAGATGTAAGCCCATTCTTGAATGCGGGCCGCAAGTACTTTGTTTTCCCAAAGCATTCAATGGTGGCAACACTAGCAGTAAGGATAAGCAAACCGGTCCATATGACCTGCTGTATCAAATAATCTGAAGGAAATAACCAGAGTGTGCGCAGTCGCGGGATACCGAGAATGGTGGATGCTGAGTAGTACAACACTAATACGTCTGACGGTTTAACAGATCGCTGATCGACAAGAAACGAAAGAGCCAATGCCCCGATGTTGGACGAAACCGACAGCACCTCCGTAGCAATGGCCATTCGAGTGTGTAGAATGCTTGATTGGACACGCAGTGCGAGAGCAACCAGATGGAAAATGATGAGAATTACCAAGGCGGCCGATTTATACGCTGCAAGCCGATACGAAGCAGTCACAATCGGCATCCTCCACAGTTTGCGGAACTGAAGAGGGAGTACCAGAACCATGACTGCAGCAGGCAGAGCCATGAAGAATGCATCCTCAAATAGCAGCGTGAAGTCAAAGGGTCGGCACGCGACATTGACTCTTGGGCCGAAGCTGTCATCGCTGCCAGTAGGGCATTGCATCGTTGCAATTGCTGTTTCGCTTTGCGTGCGCGCTCTAGTTTTAGGCGTTTTGATCATTGAGATTGTTTCAGAACAAAGGCGATCCGACTCATCCAGAACCACGCTCCTAGGATGACAATGACAATGTACGTCGAACTAATGGCAAGAGGATGTAGTATAAGAGTACCACAGCAGAGAAGAAACGATATTTAAGCAGACCGGACATGCATGACGGTTGCTGCTTACTGTTGCGTGTTGGCCAACTCTATGTGTCGACAAGAACCAGAGTGTCGAGAAGAGTACCGTATTACTTCACAACATTCGTTGGTAGGTCTCTTTGGTTTTCTCGCTTAATTTATATACATATAGTTAGCCAATTGCTCTAAGGAATGTTGCGAGGTAATACGGTATCTGAGGGGATGCCCTGCATATCGTGCATGGAGCCTCGGGGCCTAACGAATCGGACCATGACCACGCTCAAAGGACACCACTTGGCACCCATGGCTAACTACAGCAAGTGCAGAAGCCCGAGCCCGTGCCAGGCTGGACGACGAATGAGATTGTAGGCTGAAAAGGATTCATTGCTCATTTTCTAATCGAATGGTGCGATCAACCAACAGCTTGATATACATTCAGGGGGTGACTCGAACGCTGTGGGGGGTGGGATTTGGGTGGAGAGAGGGGTATGAATCTACAGCGAACAGGACCAGGCGCTGAGGTGTTGGATGTTGCCGGCCGCACCAACACTAGAGCAAGAAGGATCAATGACGCCGGACACACTAATAATAAAGATGGTCTGTTTCTCAAAGAGGCTCTGATAAGCCACACGAGGGCTGTGAAGCACCGCGGCGGTGGGTGACTTGAAGCCATCTGCAGGTCCAAGTGCTGGCACAGGCGCATTATATGAAGTCCTTGATAATTGCTCTTCATCTTTCCCCTTCCATTTATCGTGTCTATTAAGAGCTTAGTATCTCAGCATATGCTCTGTTTTGTCCGCTATGCGGTCTGAAGCTGGAACCAAAGACGAGGAGTATTTGCCGCTTTCAACGAAACAGCCTTCTTGGGGCAATGACATCCAAGGCAATCTGGATATCTCAGATCGGCCAGACCATCATCTTCTAGCCCATGATATGTCAGCTTCTGGTTAATCATTCTCCGACAAGGAAGATGACTGCGAGGTCGAGGATTCGCCGTATCCTGAAGTGCGAGCCGTTGCACGAAATTTCGATGAGGAGCATTTGCCATACAACACTATAAGGGCTTGGACAATCGGCTTGAGCCTTTGTGTTATTGGAGCCGCCCCCAATACTCTCTTCTCTTTGCGGTCCCCCAGAATTGGCCTTGGATCACTCATAGTGCTGTTCCTCAGCTAAGTTTTAGGTCAAACTTAAGAGACGTGTATACCTAATAAACGTATACAGCTCTCGCCTTCAGGTCTTAAATTGGATCTTAATCCTGGGCCATTCAACATGAAAGAGCATTCAGTCATCATGATCATGGCTAGTGTTGATCTCTCAGTGGCAAACGCGACGGATGCGATCTTAGCACAGCTGGTATTCTATAAGCAAGATTTCGGCGTTTTGTATCAGCTTCTCCTCATCGTCTCGACACAATGTTTATAGTATGGCATTGCTGGCATGCCGAGAAAGCTTCTGGGTAGGAGCGCCCAATAAAGTCGGGCAAGCTTCCATCGCCCCAGCTAATCTGTATCTAGTATTCCCTGCATCAATGGTCTGGCCAAGCAATCTTGCTGTTGTCTCATTGCTCACTACCATGCACGAGTCAAATCAGTCTGCCTTAGATCCCGCCGTCTTCGGTGGAAACATGCCCAAGCTTCGATGGTTTTTCATAGTTGCGATGTCAATGTTTGTGTACTATTTCATTCCAGGCTTTCTGATGCAGTGCTTGAGTATCCCTGCCTTTCTTACTTGGGCTGCCCCTAGTAATGCCGTCATCAATCAACTATTCGGAGGCACCACTGGGATTTCTCTTATCCCACTTACCCTTGACTGGGCTCAGATTGCGGGCTACGTCGGATCGCTGCTGATACCACTTTGGTGGGGATCTTTCCATGAGCTTAGTTAGCTAGACTCGGGGAATGCTAAGATTAGCGAACCAGGCCGGCTATCGCTAATACACTTTTGGGAGTTGTGATCTTCCATTTACGTTTATCTACGGTTCTGCACTACACAGGGGTATGGTATGCCGCCTACTTGCCCATAAGCGATTCGCAGCCCTACGACAACTCAGGTGCTAGGTACAACGTAACGCGCATTTTATCTCCGATGTTCACGCTTGATCAACAGGCGTACGAATCCTACTCACCCGTTTTTATTAGGTATCCATGAGCATTTTCATCAATTCGAATGCCCCTTGTGAGCTAACATTGTTGTAGTACTACTTTTGCCATCAACTACGGCCTGTCTTTTGCAACCGTTGTCTCGTCGGTCTGCTACACCTGGCTCAACCACAGGCACAGAATATGGTCCTTATATTAAAAGCGCGCATGAAAAACCAGATATTCACATGAAACTCATGTTCAAATATAGAGAAGTGCCACATTGGTGGTGTCTCAGCATTTTTGCCATTGTACGTCTTTGTGGCGCGAAAGATCCGTGTCAATCAACGATAACTCTCACTAACACCCGCAAGGTGTTCTCATTAGCGCTGACCACAGTTCTAATCTACCCCATAAGCCTCCCCCTATGGGCATTCTTCCTCGCAATAGCAATATCGACAATCTTTGCGATACCAATTGACATAATTCAAGCCGTCACGAACACACAAATTGGGCTAAATGTCTTGACCGAGTTTGTCTTTGGCTATGTACAACCAGGAAAGCCCATAGCGTTAATGATGTAAGACCATGAGCCAGAAGTTTTAGACTAGTTGTTATTGCGCTGATGTATTATTAGTTTCAAGAACTTTGGCTATGTGACCATGTCGCAAGCGCTAGACTTTGTGGCGGACTTGAAGTTTGGGCATTACATGAAATTGCCACCACGAGTCACATTCGTCTGCCAGCTTTCAGCAACGCTCGTGTCCTGCCTAGTCCAAGTTCTAGTGCTGAACATGGCGATTCATAATGTTGATGGAATATGTGACCCCCAGCACCCGTCACACTTCACTTGCCCTGGTGGAAGAGTCTTCTTCTCATGTACGTTTGCCTTTTCGAATGTATCATCTGCCACAACTATCCCGCGCAATAGCATTAACTGGTGGATATTCAAGCGTCTGTCCTATGGGGCCTCATCGGACCGGCCCGCTTGTTTTCACTAGGTCAAATCTACTCGGGATTGCTCCTGTTTTTCCTCTTGGGTGCCGTCGCCACAATAGCTGTCCATCTCGCCAGTCAAAGATATACACTGGCAAAGCACATCACTGTCCCTCTTGTTCTAGGCGGTGCGGGGTCTATCCCACCAGCAACACCGTTGAACTATCTCTCAGTAAGAGCCACTCATCTTTCTTGTTCACTCTGTTATTCTGACCATGAACCCGTAGTGGGGCACTGTGGGATTCGTCTTCCAATATCTAATCAAAACATATCACTTTCGCTGGTGGAGTCGACTGAACTATCTGACGTCTTCTGGTCTCGACCTGGGGCTGGCTATGTCAACGACTGTTATATTTGCTCTCAGCTTGGCTGGTGTCCATGCGCCAAAATGGTGGGGAAATACTGTATCACAAACTACGATGGATTCTAGACACACAGCTGTACAAGTCGTTTTGCCTCTGGGAGAGAGATTTGGTCCGGAAAAATGGTAATGTAGTTATATATCTGTGAGACGCTAATAGGCGATGTACTGTTCAAGAGCGTAAGTTGCCCACGCCATCTAGTGTATGTACATCATAAAGCTGTCAAGATCTGCGCTTGTCATGATTACAGGGTGCTTGAATCCACGCCGTCTCCATCTTCGTTATCCACCGCACGTGGCATTTTACCCGCCGCCGGCGCTGTTGAAACTGCCAGTAATGCTAAAGCAAAGCAGCCACAGGATATTAAATATGGCATCCCAATCCACAGCCCACCTAGACGGAGCCCCCAGCCAAACGCCCCTGCAAACAATGGCCCACCAGTGAGCATACCACCATATAGCAGCACCGAGATTGTTGTATAAAGTGCTGCTAGATGCCTTTTCTCGACCATGCTTGTTACTATGCTTCGCGCAGGGACGCTGAATGCCAGTCCCATACTATACACTACTTGGCCAAGGACAAGAATAGTCCAAGATCCTGCAGCGAAAATAATACTTGTCCCAAGCACTAGGAAAACCCCGCTGATCTGGGCAATACACTTGTCTTTGGCGATTTCGTGCAGCTTGAGACGCCATAACAAGAGAGTAGATAGAGCAGGAATGCTGACAGCATGCACAATCAAGTTAATCCCCGCGCCAAGCGACACGAGATACGAAGACTGATGCCCCCCATGGTTAGATTAATGTGCGCCTTCCGCAGACACTGCTGATGATATACGTACCTTGCCCAAAGACCAATTTAAGCGCTTTGATGCGTATTGCAAAAGAAGAGTCCCGCTTGCCTGCTGCCCGATGCTCCATGGGAAGAAGCATGCAAGCGCGACAACAAGTCGCGAGTTTTGCTTGACCCATTTCATCATCGCGGCGGAGCCTGCCACCAAATTCGTCCACCGAACCCGAAAGCCATGCTTGGTGCCTGTGAGTGATGTTTGATCGCGATGGTGGTTGTCAGTAACACTAGTACTGGTAGAGTCTCGTTCTGCCGACGGCAGTGTCTCTGTGAGAAAGATCAGCGCTCCAAGGAAGCCCAGAGCAGTCACCACGGAGGAGATCACCATGGGAATCCAAGGGTTGATGGATACCAATGTGCCTCCAACGGGGACAAAGATAAATTGAGCAATCATAATGGCCGATTGGAGCTGCGAGAAAGCTGTCGTTCTGTTCGTCGCAAGAAGGAATAGTCAGTTTTGCCCTGAACCTGGAAAGCTACAGAATTGAATTCCACTATTACCTTTGATCGCTGGGGCAAACATCGGCAACCATGACATGCGAGATAGATGACAGAGATGCAGCGCCAGCTCCTATGATCTGCCACAAGCCGCCGAACCAAACCGCTCGAACTGAGAAAACATTGGAGAACCAAACTAATAAACCTCAGTACAATGAAGCAATATCCTGTGCGTGTGGGAGGTTGACAATTACTTACAGACCATTCGCATCCACAGGTCATTCATACCTATGCCTACAATGGCGAGAAGAAAGACCCTTTTGCGCCCGATGCGATCTGCCAAAGCTCCATATGGAACTGCCAGGATAATGGCTGGCAGCTCAGTCAGCGCACCGCTCGCTAGCCTTTGGACTCTTCCTTTCGTTTAAGCAATCTTTTTGGACCACCAAACGTACCTGGCAGCATCTCAAACACATCTTTCCAACCGTTAATGAAAGCGACTTCGCTCTGCACAGCATCTACCTTGCATCGATCGTCATCCATAGATAGAGATTGTCCTTCTTCATAGTGACTTTTACAGACAATATCCTGCAATATGGCCAGTTGGGCTGCGAAACTAACATAGCTTCCAATATTCAGAACAATTTGTATTGCAGCCACGACGAGGATTGTGCGGCGTGCACTCGGGACGATCGACAGCGAGGGTTGCGGCGCTGAATCATGGCCATCTTGGGGACGCAGCAAGCGTGTAGACTCGCTTGCCTCTCTATTTTCCATTGCTGAGGTGACTGAGGGAATCTGGCCGCCGACTTGCTAACTACACTCTGATGTCACGCACAGAGCAGGGTGGATGAAGAATGTACGGAGCAGAAATGCGCAGAAATGACACGACGGGAGGAGAGCAGCAGGGTCAACAGGTGCTGACGGCGGGTCGCTGTTGGGGATTCCAGTGGTTGGCTGGCTGCAGTGTAAACCAGACCAGACTTGACCAGTCGGAGGACATGGTGCACATTGACCATTGCCTATTACCTATTATCCATTCATGTAACATTAGATAGTTGGCTCGTTTTACAAGATGTATTAAATATTGCAAAATAAAAACCTGACCCTTTGGCAACTAATTCCTTTTTTTATCCTGTTGCGGAGGTAAGCAGGATGGCATTGTATATACTTTGCAGTCCATCGTCAGTAATAACCCTCCATCAAACGGCGTTACTTATTACATTAAATCTTGCAAGCCAGACATCTATGTTTCTACCTGCTTCAATACTACTACTACCCAGCTGTTCGACGCTTTCGGTAATAGTATCCTTTAGACTATTCAACATAAGTGCGATGCGTGGACTATAGCGTTACTCTACAAGTTGTCGTTTATCCTTAAATTCTTTAGCCTTGAGTAATATTCGGACCTCCCGTAAGCCTTTACGGTTCTTTTTACTAGGTATTATAGTCTTGTGTAAGGTCAGTCTGAATTTAGCTCTCTTACTTACTTGTGTGATTTGACTTAGTGTCAATGGCAAATATATATTCTATTCTTTATGATTAACTAATAATGCTTCTATAGTACTGTTATATTACGCTGCTAATATATAAGAAAAAGCTGCGGATATAAATATTAAGAATTTGAATTTAGTAATAAGAATAGATTGTACTTATAGTTTTAGTATTTTTATTAGCTTTTTATAATAAGCTAAGCTCCTATAGGGTTAGTATAGAAGGGATTTCCTAAGGGATAAACCTTATGCTAGGTTTATATTAGTGAATAAGCTAGGCTAAACTAGTAGGCAATTAATAAGGAATTAAATAAAAAGTATTTACATAACTATAAATGTTACAAGCTAACTCTTATAGCTGCAACTATAGGCTGCCTTAGGTAGAAGGCCATGGATAAATAATAGGCTAATTAATTAATAAAAAACAACTTAATAAAATTAATTATTAAGTTAATTAAGTATAACTTAATAAACTCTATTATTAAAAATATTAAAAACGCTTAGCTAACTAAGTATATAACTTTTACTTCTTTACGCTTATTTAAAATAATTAAATAGCTAATTATAAATATAAAATAATAGTTAATTATATTTATAAAATATTTTTTATAATTATATAAATACTTTTTATTTAATTTTTTATTAATTACCTATTAGTTTAACCTAGCTTATTTACTAATATAAACCTAGTATAAGGTTTATTCTTTAAAAATTCCTTTTATATTAACCCTATAGAAGCTTAGTTTATTATATATTTATAACTTTTATTTAAAGGTTACCTTAGACTATAGGTAATATTTTAATAAAAAACGTAAATAATTAATTATTAAATTTTAAATATAGGAATAAATTAAAAAAGTAATATATAAAGTAAATATTAAAATAATAATATTAATATTATAAATTTTTAAAATTTAATAAATACTATAGTTAACTTAATAATTAATAATAACTTAACTATATTTTTATAAAACTTATAAAGTATAAACCTTAATAATATTATAGAAAAAACTTAAGTTTTAAATATTATTATTATATAAATAGTATATTAATAAATTATTAATTAAAGTATAATTAATTAATAAACCTAAATTATTTAAAATTTAATTACTTAGCTTTAAAATACTTAATAATAAAGATATTTATTTATAATATAAAGCTAATAAAAAGGGCTTTATAAAAAAAAAAACTAGGAGAAATTATTAAATTACCTTTACTAACTTACTTTAATAAAAACTTATAAAAAATTAAAGAATTTTTAATAAATATAAAATTATACTTTAAATACTTTTTAATTATTATAGCTTTACTAAAATAATAAGTTAATATAATAAAAAGTTAATTTACTAAAGGTTTTAAAAATTAATTTAAGCTATATTTTGAAAACTTTAAAAAAAATAACTATATAACTAAAAAAGTATTTACTAATATATTATTTAATAATTATAAGTAATTTAAAGACTAACTTAAGGTATTATTTAAATAAATTAATAAAGTAAAAGAGGTTAAAAATATATTACTTAATTTTATATAATAAAATATATATATTAAATATATTACTAAATTTATTTACTTTTATATAAAAATTAATTTTAAAAATAAAGTTAAAAAAATATTATATTATTAAAAACTAAAAAATAATATAAAAAATAAACTTTAAAAAAATAAATTACCTTAAACTTTTAAAAAACTATTTAAAAAATTCTATTATATTAATAATTAATAATATAAATAATATAAAAAAAATTAAATAAAAAAAGGAAAAAATTATAAAAACTAATAATACCTTTAATATTATATAAATTAAAGAAAAAAGTATAATATAACTTTATTTAATAATAAAAAACTAAGATTTATAAACCTAAATATTATTAATATTTATAAATTTATAAGTAAATATAACTATTATAATAAAATAAGTTATAAAAAAAAAAACTACTAAGGAAAATATAGGAAATTAAATACTTTATATAAAACTATAAATAAAAAAAAAACTTAAAATATATAAGTTAATATAATTAATACTATACCCTATAACTTTTTTAATTAAATTAACTATTATAATAATTTATATTTTATATATAAGGAAAAGAAGAAAATAATAAAATAATAGCTTAAAGTATTTAAAAAAAAGTAACTTAAGTTAATTATAATAGCTATAATAACTTTTAAAGAAATTAACTAAGCTAAATAAAATATTAATAATATACTTATTATTATTATTACTAATAAGTAAATAAATATAACTTAAAATAAATATAAAGTAGTATAAAATAAAGTTTATAATATTCCTTTTATAAAAAAAAAAAAGAAAATATATATATATATTTATTTATAAATAAAAAGAAAAGTTAAAAGTAAATTAATACCTTTAAAATTAAGGGTATACTAACTTAAATATTTTAAAACTATATAAATAATATAAATTATATAAACTATAAAGACTTAAATACTTTTATAAATAAAAACTCTTTAATTATAAATTAAAAAAAACCTAAAAATAAAAACTAAGTAAATTTTAAAAAATACTTAAATAATATAAGATTATATAATAATAAGTATTTAGTAATAATAAGCTAATAGAATATATTAATATAAACTTTTACTATTTTACTTTAATTAAAAACTAGTTCCTTAAATAAGAAAAAATATAACTTATATATAATATCTTATTTATAAAAAACTATAAATATTTAATTATATAATAATATAGTAAGCTACTATATATAAAATACTAAAAAAATAAAATCTATAATTAATATTTTTAAATTTAGTATAATAACTTATATAATAAAAATTATATAAAAGTAAACTTAAAAAAATACCTTAATTTATAATATAATTAATATTTTAATTATAAAGTTAAAAAATAGTATAATTTAAAAAAAAAACTAAAATATTATAAATTTAACTTTTTAAAATATTATAATAATAATTATAAAAAATATTAAGTAGTAAAAAAAAATTATAAATAACTTTAATAATAGCTATATTATAATAAATTTAATTTTTAAATATATACTAAAGACTATATTTATAAAAAAAATATTATATACTTTTATAAATATTATATTAATAAACTTAATTTTAATAAATATTAATAATATTAAAAACTTTAAAAATAGTAATTATAATAATAATACTATAATAACTTTAATATTATTTATATTAATATACTTATTTATAATATTATAAAAAAAAACTACTTTTTTAAAAAAAAGTAAATTTAAGTAAACTTTATTAAAACTACTAAATTAAGAAAATATAAAATTAATATAATATTTATTAATAACCTTATTATTATATATATTAATAATAAAGTAAATATTAGCTTAATTTTATTATAATTAATTAAAAAACTATAAATTTTTATTTTCTTAATAAAATAAATATTATAAATAATAAATATTATAAAAGTAATAGTAAAAAAAGGATTAATTAAATATAAAACTAATTATCTTTTACTAATTATTAATAAAAAAACTTATAGTATTAAGTTTAATATTTTAAATATATTAAATAATAATATTCTCTTAGGCTATACTTAATTACTTAATTATAACTTTATTATTTAATAAAAAACTAATAAAGTTTACTAAAATATTAAAAATATACTTAAATATTAACTTAGCTAAAAAAAATAAAAGGGTAAAGTTATATTATTAAAAAAATTAAAACTCTTTATATAAATTATAAAAATAAAAATAATTAAGTTTAAGGAATATAAATTACTAATATTATTATAATATAATAAATAATATAAAAAAGTAAAATATATTTATATTAATTAAATTATTATATAATTTAAAAATAAACTAATAGCCCTTAATAAAGTACTAAGTAAGCCTAAGGAAAAGAAAAATTAAAAAAACTTTATATTAACTTTACTAAAATTCTTTAATAATATAAAAAATATAAAAAATTATTTTAAATAATATTAAATACTAAGTTACTATTATATTCTTAATAAAATTACTTTATTAAATTAATAAATAAAAAATAACCTAAGACTTATAAAATCTATAACCTTAATAAAAAAAAGCTTAAGGTATTAAAAAAATAATTAAATAAATAATTAAAAAAAAAATATATTTAAATATTTATTTTATTTATAAAATACTTTATAATATTTATATTAAAGAAAAATAAAAAGTTATAATTAATTATTAATTACTAATAACTTAATAAAATTACTATTAAAAATTATACTTTATTACCTTTAATTTTTAAAATTAAAAATTAATTAATAATTATATAATAGTTTATAATCCTTAACTTTAAAAAAGCCTATAACTTTATTTAAATTAGGAAAAAAAAAAAATAAAAAATAATATTTAAAATATATTATAAATTATTTAAATATTTAGTTATACCCTTTAGGTTTACTAATATATTAGCTATATTTTAAAAAATAATTAATAAAGTCCTTAAGAAATATATTAATAATATTATTATTTTTTATTTTAATAATATATTAATTTACTTTAATACTTTTAAAAAATATAAATAATATATATATTAAGTTTTAGAGATATTATAGAATATAAACCTATTAGTAAAACTAAAGAAATATTAATTTTATATATAAAAAATTAATTTTTTAAAATATATTATTTTACTAAAATAAATTAAAATAGACTTTACTAAAATAATAGTTATTAAAAAATAAAAAATCTTTAAAATAATTAAAAAAGTATAAAGTTTTTTTAAATTAATTAATTACTATTAATAATTTATTTAAAATTATAGTAAAATTATTATACTATTTATAAACTTTATTAAAAAAAACTTAAATAATAAAAAGAAAAATTAATTAATTAATTATATAAGAAAAGCTTTAAAAGCCTTTAAAGTATTTAAAAATATTATTATTAATATATTAATATTATAAATATATAACCTTAAGAAGCTAGTTATTATTAAAATAAATACTTTAAATTATATAATTAAAAAAGTTCCTAGTTAATAAAATAATAAAAGAATATTATATTTAGTAACTTTTTTCTTTAAAAAACTTTATAAACTTAAATTATAATACTTTATTTATAATTAAGAACTTATAGCTATTTTTAAAGTATTTAAAAAATAAAAATTATATTTATTAAGTAATAAATATAAAATTACTATATATTTAAATTATAAAAATCTTATAAATTTTATTATAAAAAAAATAAATATTTTAATATAATAAAAAAAGTATTTTTAATTTATAATTAAGTATAACTTTAAAATTATACTTTATAAAAAATTAAAAAATAATTATATAAATACTTTTAATTATTAAAAAAACTACTTTAAACTAATACTAAAACTTACTTTATTAATATTTTAAAAAATAATAAAAAAATATTATAAATTAATAATTATTAATACTTTTTTTATTATTAAAAATAAAAACCTTATCCTTAATAAAATTAAAAATAAAATTAGTAATTAAATATTAAATTAATTCCCTAAAGATATAACTTTTATAAAAAAACTCTTATATAAAAATAAAAAAATTTAAATATTAGAAGTACTATAGTAAAAAGTAATAAAAATAGTTTATAAATACTTATTATATAAATATAAGGGAATTACAAAAATACTATAATAAATTTAATAATATTATACTTTTATAAATATAAAAAAAATTATTAAATAAATTATTAAATTTTATATTTTATATATAAAAATAAAATTTAATTAATAAAAACCTTATAGTAAACTATAATTATTATTAATTTTAAAGTACTTTTAAAACTTTATTTTATTTAACTATATTATTAAACTACTATTATTAAAAAAGCCTATAATAAATATAATATATAATAATATCTTTATTATTATTAATAAATTAATAAAATAAAGTATTTTTATTTTATATAAAGAAAATAATATTATAAAAAAGCTAAGCTATATAATATAAAAATATATAACTTTAAAATATAAATTACTTATAAATATTATCTTTAATAAAGAATTAATATTTATATTTAAATATTAGTAAAATACTATAGTAAAAATAAAAATAAATTATAAAATTAATATTATTTATTATTTATAAATAAATAAATAAATAAAATATATTAATTAAATTATTAAAATATATTTATAAAGCTACATTAACTTTAATTAAAATAACTAAGTTAAGTACTTACTTAATGTAAAATTCTTTTATAATAATTTAATTTTAAAATTAATAAAACTTTTACTATTTTATATTAATAAAAAATATTACTCTTAAGTATATAAAATATTATAAAAAAAAGAAAATATATAAAAAGCTATATTTAAAGTAAATAAACTTAAAGAATTACATTAGGAACTATATATATAACTTAAACTTATATAAAAATATATAAAAAAGTATATAAATAAAAAAAAGCTTAAAAAACTAACCTTTTAGAAAAAAAATATAGTTTATTTACTTTAATATACTTAAGGAGAAAAATAAGCTAATATTAAAATTAATAAATTAAGTAATAAGCTAAATTATAAAAAAATTAAGTTTTATAGAATTTTAAAGAAAATTAATAAAGTTAATTATAAACTAAACCTTTTAAAATAACTAAATAAATAAAGAAAACTAATATACTTAATTTTTTATATTTTATTATTAAAAAAAGTATTAATAAATAAAAATATAAGAAAACTTATTAAAAATAAAATTATTATTAAAAGTAAAAAACTTAAATATAAAATTAATAAAATAATATTATTAAAAATAAATAAAATAATTAATAAACTTTACTACTTAGTAAAATAAAAAAAATATAATAAAAGTATAAATAGTTAAAAATTAAAAAGTAATTTTAAATATACTAATACTATTTTAAAAAATTTTTAAAATAAACTTTATAAATATTTATAAATATAATAAAAATTAATAATAAAAAAATCTATACCCCTAAAACTATTTAAAATAATAATAAAAAAATACCCTTTAATAAAGTAAAAAAATTTAAATTTAAGGACCTTAAATTATTAATAAAAAAAAGCTAATTAATAATAATTATTTATAAACTAAAGGTTATAGAATTATTTAAATTAAGTAATAATATTTTAGTTTAATAAAAGAATTTTATTTTTTACTTTTACTTTTTATACTTTACTTTTTTAACTTACTTTAGTTCCTTTAGATTTTTAATATTATAAATAATAGTTTCTTATATTTTCTTAAATTATTTTTTTTTTTTTAAAATAAAGATATTTAACTTACGTAATAACTTTAAGCTACTTCTCCTTAGCTTTTTTTAAATTAAAATTAAGCTTAATACTATAAATAACTATTTAATAAAGTTAAAATATTAATAAACTAAAAGCTTTATAATTAAATTATTAATAATAAATATATTAAAAATAATAAAAAAAAAATTTTTAAAAATAATATATTAATAATCTTACTTTTTATAATAAAAGTATAATTTTATTACTAATAAATTTAGTAAAATAAAATATTTAAAAGTTTTATATTATAATACCTAAGAAAATTTAAAATATTTATATTTACTATTAATTATAGTTAATATAAATATAAAAAAAAATAAAGGGAATAATATTTACTAAGGTATATAAGGATTTTTAGGTATAATATATAATAAGTTTTAAAGATAAAATTAATAAAAAGGGGATATTATATTATAAACTAATTTTTATAATTATAATTATAAGCTACCTTAAGTAAAAAGTTATAAATAAATAATAAGCTAATTAATTAATAAAAAATAACTTAATAAAATTAATTATTAAATTAGTTAAATATAATTTAATAAATTCTATTATTAAAAATATTAAAGATACTTAGTTAACTAAGTATATAACTTTTACTTTTTTATACTTATTTAAAATAGTTAAATAGTTAATTATAAATATAAAATAATATTTAATTATATTTATAAAATATCTTCTATAGTTATATAAATACCTTTTATTTAATTCTTTATTAATTAATTACTAATTTAGCTTAGTTTATTTACTAATATAAACCTAGTATAAGGTTTATTTTTTAGGAATTCCTTTTATACTAACCCTATAGAAGCTTAGCTTATTATAAAAAACTAAGGGTTTAGTATTTCTTTAATTATTTAAGGGGTTATATATTTAATATTTAGGATAATTTTTTATTTATTTTTTATTTAATACTTTATTTTATTAAATATAAAGTTCCTAAATTAATATAATATTATAGTTACTTTTTTATATTAATAATAAAGTAATATTTTAGTATAAACTACTTTTTTTAATATTAACTTAAAAGATTTTAAAGTTAGTGTTTTTTTAGTAACTATAATAAAGCTTATTATTTATAAACTTATATTAAAAAGTTTATTAATTTTTATAAAGGTATTATTTATATTTTTATTTTTTTTATTTACTTTATTATTAAATTTAACTATATATATTATTAACTTAGTAAGTAAAGCTATCTTTAGAAAGTCTTCTTTATTTATATTAACTTTTATAATAATTATTTAAGTAGAAGGCTTAGTAAGGGGTTATAATACTAAGTTAAAGAGTAATAACCTTATATAGGAATTAAGTTTAATAGTAGAGGTAGGCTTTTTTACTATACTAAGAGTTAAAAAAAAAATAAGTCTTAGGGGGTTAATATTATTATACTTTTTTTAGCTAAGTTTTTATATAGCCTAAAGTTATACTTTAGTATAATAGATTTTTTCTTTATTTTAAATAACTAGCTTAACTAAATATTTAAGGAAGTTTACTTTATATAAACTATTATAATTAATATATTGTAGGGGGGAGGGATAGTTTATAATAGTATTTTTATATTTATTAATAGGTTTTTTATATTTAGGGTACTTTTTTATTTTAGTATAGCTCTAGGGGTTATAAAAGCTTAAGTACCTAAGGTACTAAGTAATCCTAGGTTTCTAAACTTAGAGTTTTACTAAAGCAAAGTTATTAAAGAGCCTAAAATTACTTTTAATATTTTCCTTAAAAAATATAAAGTAATAGTATATATTAAAGAATTTTCTAAAGGGGGCTTTTTAATAAATTACTAAAAGGTTTTTAACCCTAGTGTAATAAGTTAAGCTCCTATATAGTTAGTATAAGAGGAATTCCTAAGGGATAAACCTTATACTAGGTTTATATTAGTAAATAAGCTAGGCTAGACTAGTAGGTAATTAATAAGGAATTAAGTAAAAAGTATTTATATAACTGTAGAAGATATTTTATAAATATAATTAAGTATTATTTTATATTTATAACTGGTTATTTAACTATTTTAAGTAAGCGTAAAGAAGTAGAAGTTATATACTTAGTTAGTTAGGTATTTTTAATATTTTTAATAATAGAGTTTATTAAGTTATATTTAATTAACTTAATAATTAATTTTATTAAGTTATTTTTTATTAATTAATTAGTCTATTATTTATCCATAGCCTTTTATTTAGGGTAGCCTATAGTTACAGTTATAAAAGTTAGCCTATAATATAATATCCCTCTTTCATTAGTTTTATCTTTAAAACCTATTATATATTATACTTAAGGATCCTTATATACTTTAGTAAATATTATTTCCTTTATTCTTTTTATATTTATATTAACTATAACTAATAGTAAACGTAAATATTTTAAGTTTTCTTAGGTATTATAACGTAAGGCTTTTAAATATTTTATTTTACTAAATCTATTAGTAATAAAGTTATATTTTTACTACAAAAAGTAAGGTTATTAATATATTATTTTTAAAAAGGATTTTCTTTATTATTTTTAATATATTTATTATTAATAATTTAACTATAAAACTTTTAGTTTATTAATATTTTAACTATATTAAATAGCTACTTATAGTATTAAGCTTAATTCTAATTTAAAAAAGGTTAAGGAGGAGTAGCTTAAAGTTATAGCGTAAATTAAGTATTTTTATTCTAAGAAGAAGGAATAGTCTAAGAAAATATAGTAAGCTATTACTTATAGTATTAAAAATCTAAAGGAGCTGGAGTAAGTTAAAAAGGTAAAATATAAGGAGCAGAAGTAAAAAGCAAAGGCCTTTTATTAAGCTAAAACATTATTACCTAATTTAAATAATTCTATAACCTTTAGTTTATAAATAGTTATTATTAATTAATTTTCTTTTATTAATAATTTAGGGTCTTTAAATTTAGATTTTTTTACTTTATTAAAGAGTATTCCTTTATTATTATCTTAGGTAGTTTTAGGGGTATAGGTTTTTCTATTATTAGTTTTTATTATATTTATAAATATTTACAGAGTTTATTTTAAAAGTTTTTAAAAGTAGTACTAGTATATTTAAAATTACTTTTTAATTCTTAGCTATTTACACTTCTATTATATTTTTTTTATTCTATTAAATAGTAGAGTTTATTAATTATTTTATTTATTTTTAATAATATTATTTTATTAATTTTATATTTAAGTTTTTTACCTTTAATAATAATTTTATCTTTAATAAGTTCTCTTATATTTTTATTTATTAATACTTTTTTTAATAGTAAAATATAAAAAGTTAGGTATATTAGTTTTCCTTATTTATTTAGTTATTCCAGAAGGTCTAATTTATAATTAACTTTACTAATTTTCTTTAAAATTTTATAAAGCTTAATTTTTTTATAGTTTAGTTTATTACTTAGCTTATTAATTTTAATATTAGTTTATTTTTCTTTTTAAGTATATTAAAGTAAATAAATTATATTTCCTTTCTAAAGGATTAGTTTTTTAAGCTTTTTTTTATTTATATACTTTTTTATATATTTTTATATAAGTTTAAATTACATACGTAGTTTCTAATATAGTTCCTTAAGCTTATCTACCTTAAGTATAGCCTTTTATATATCTTTTCTTTTTTACAATATTTTATATACTTAAAGGTAATACCCTTTATTAATATAAAATAGTAAAAGTTTTATTAATTTTAAAACTAAATTATTATAAAAGAATTCTACGTTAGGTAAGTACTTAACCTAATTATTTTAATTAAAGTTAATATAGCTTTATAAGTATATTTTAATAATTTAGTTAATATATTTTATTTATTTATTTATCTAAGGGTAATAAGTAGTACTAGCTTTATAATTAGTTTTTATTTTTACTATAGTACTTTACTAATATTTAAATATAAACATTAATCCTCTATTAAAAATAATATCTATAAGTAATTTATATTTTAAGGCTATATATTTTTATATTATATAGCCTAGTTTTTCTATAATACTATTCTTTTTATATAAAATAAAAATACTTTATTTTATTAATTTATTAATAATAATAAAAATACTATTATATATTATATTTATTATAGGCTTTTTTAATAATAGTAGCTTAATAATATAATTAAATAAAATAAAGCTTTAAAAATACTTTAAAATTAATAATAATTATAATTTACTATAAGGTTTTTATTAATTAGATTTTATTTTTATATATAATATATATATTTTAATAATTTACTTAATAACTTTTTTTATACTTATAAAGGTATAATATTACTAGATTTATTATAGTATTTTTATAACTCCCTTATATCTATATAGTAGGTATTTATAAACTATCTTAGTTACTTTTTACTATAGTAGTTCTAATACTTAGATTTTTTTATTTCTATATAGTAATCCTTTTATAAAAGTTATATCTTTAGGGAATTATTTTAGTATTTAATTATTAACTTTATTTTTAATTTTATTAAGGATAAGGTTTCCGTCTTTTATAATAAAGAGGGTATTAATAACTATTAACTTATAATACTCTTTTACTATTTTTTAAAATATTAGTAAAGTAAATTTCAGTATTAGTTTAAAATAGTCCTTTTAATAACTAAAAGCATTTATATAACTATTTTCTAATTCTTTACAAAGTATAATTTTAAAGTTATATTTAACTATAAGCTAAAGATACTTTTTTTATTATATTAAGATATTTATTTTTTTTATAATAAAACTTATAAAATTTTTATAGTTTAAATATATAGTAATTTTATACTTATTACTTAGTAAATATAATTTTTATTCCCTAAATACTTTAAAAATAGCTATAAGTTTTTAATTATAAATAAAGTATTATAGTTTAAGTTTATAAAGTTTTTTAAAAAAAAAAGCTACTAAATATAATATTTCTTTATTATTTTATTAACTAAAAACTCCTTTAATTATATAATTTAAAGCGTTTATTTTAATAATAACTAGCTTTTTAAGGTTATATATTTATAATATTAGTACATTAGTAATAGTATCCTTAAGTATTTTAAAAGCTTCTAAGGCCTTTCCTATATAGTTAATTAGTTAATTTTTTTTTTTATTATTTAAGTCCTTTTTAGTAAGGTCTATAAGTAGTATAGTAATTTTACTATAATTTTAAATAAATTATTAATAGTAATTAGCTAGTTTAAGAAAACTTTATACTTTTTTAACTATTTTAGGGACCTTTTATTTTTTAATAACTACTATTTTAGTAAGGTTTATTTTAATTTATCCTAGAGAAATAATATATTTTAAAAAGTTAACTTTTTATATATAAAACTAGTATTTCTCTAGTTCTACTAGTAGATTTACGTTTTATAGTATTTTTAAGATTTAATATATATATTATTTATATTTTTTAAAAGTATTAAAGTAAATTAATATATTATTAAAATAAATAATAATAAAGTTATTAATATATTTTTTAAGGACTTTATTAATTATTCTTTAGAATATAGCTAGTATATTAGTAAGTCTAAAGGGTATAATTAAATATTTAAATAATCTATAGTATATTTTAAATACTATTTTTTATTTATTTCCTTTTTTAATTTAAATAAAGTTATAGGCTTTTTTAAAGTTAAAAGCTGTAAATTATTATACAATTATTAGTTTATTTTTAATTTTAAAGATTAAGGGTAGTAGGGTATAATCTTTAATAGTAATTTCATTAAGTTATTAATAGTTAATAACTAATTATAACTTTTTATTTTTCTTTAGTATAAATATAATAGGGTATTCTATAAATAAAGTAAATACTTAAATATATTTTTTTTCTAGTTATTTATTTAACTATTTCTTTAATACCTTAAGCTCTTTTTTATTAAAGTTATAAATTTTATAGGTTTTTAATTATTTTTCATTTACTAACTTAATAAAGTGATTTTATTAAAAATATAGTAGTAATCTAGTATTTAGTATTACTTAAAATAGTTTTTTATACTTTTTATATTACTAAGGGATTTTAGTAAGGTTATTATAAAGCCTTTTTAATTCCTTTTTTTTTTATACTTTACTTAATACTTTATTAAGGGCTACTAGCCTATTTTTAAATTACGTAGTAATTTAATTAATGCAAATACGTTCTACCCTTTTACATTATTTATTATATTATAGTAGTACTAGTAATTTATATTTTTTAAACTTAATTATTTTTATTTTTATAGTTTATATAAAGGGTTTTAATTTCTTTAGTAGTATAACTTTACCTTTTTATTTTCTTTAGCTAAGTTAATATTTAAGTATATCCTTAATATCTTAATAAACCTTACTAATCTTCTATTAAATAATAAAGTTATAATTAAGTAACTAAGTATAACTTAAAAGGATATTATTATTTAATATATTTAAAATACTAAACTTAATACCATAGGTTTTTTCATTAATAATTAATAAAAAATAATTAATTTTATATTTAATTAATCCTTTTCCTACTACTGCTTCTATAATACTTATTACTTATAGTATTTATTTTATTAGTAAAATAAAGATTTAAAATTCCTTAATTAATTATAGTAAGATTAAGCTAATATTTACTCTACTATTAATATATACAGTAATAGAGTTATTTACAAATACTATATTAATCTTATATTTTTTTAATTTAGTAATTCTAATAAAGTTTACTTAGATTTACTTTTTTTTAAGGAAGTAGTTTTTTTTTATAATATTATAAATAAGTATATTAGCGTAAATAACATTAAGGTTATTATAATACTATTATTATAATTACTACTTCTAAAGTTCTTAATATTATTAATATTTATTAATATTAAGTTTATTAATGTAATATTTATAGAATTATATAATATCTTTTCTATAAGTATATCTCTTAGTATACGTTTAAAAATTAAATTTATTATAATATAGTTATTACTAAAGTTATTTATAATCTTCCTTTACTATTTAATACTTTTTATAATTATTATTATAATATTTTAAGAGGTTAAACTTAGGGTATTTTAGTTCTTCCTTTTAATTATACTAATCTTCGATTTTATAGTTAAGGTATTAGTTATATTATAAATTTAGGTATTTTTCTAAGTTAACTTTTATATAGTTTTTATTATATAAGCTACTATACTAAATTTAAAAATACTAATTATAAACTTTATTTTCCTAATATTTTATATATAATATTTTATTATATTATTATATAGTTAACTATTTATAGTTTTCCATAAATAAAGTATTATATATAAGTTATATTTCTTTTTATTTAAGGAACTGTTTTTTAGTTAAAGTAAGGTAATAAGGGTTTACGTTAATATATTCCATTAGTTTATTATTATTAAGTACTTATTATTATATAATTCCGTGCTGTTTAAGCATCTGCTGGAATTTACTTAGTTTTAATTTTTAAGTTCCTTTTAAGCTATAGTTAAAGGGTTTTTATTTATAGGGGTATTTAAGTCCTTATAGTTTATATAATTTACATTATTTATATAGTTCCGAGATATTAAGGTTAATATACCTTTAATTTTAGGGGTATTAATTTACCTTAGACTTTTTTTTCTATTTATAAATAAATACGTTTTTTTATTCTTTTTCTTTTTTTATAAAAAGAATATTATAGGTTTTATTTTATACTACTTTATATTTATCTTAAGTTATATTTACTTAGTTAATTTCTTTAAAAGTTATTATAGTAATTATAATTAACTTAGGCTGCTTTTTTTTAAGTACTTTAGGCTACTATTTCATTATTTCTTTCTTTTTTTTATATATAAAATATAAATTATTATAGCAGCTGGTCTAATTAAGAAAGTTATAAGGTATAGTATTAATTATATTAACTTATATACTTTAAGTTTTCTTTCTATTTATAGTTTTATACAGGGTATTTAATTTCCTATACTTTTTTTAATAGTTCTTTTTTTTATAGTTTATTTTACTATAGTAGTTATATTTACTTATAAATTTACAAATATTAATAGTATTTAAATTTATAAGTCCTAGTTTTCTATTATTAAAAAAAGCTACATTATACTTTTTTCTTTAATTTATATAATATTAAAAGTATTATTAGTTTTTATAACTTCCTTCCTTTTTTACTTATTTTTCTTTATATTATTTATACTACTAGTTATTAATATAATAGAATTTCTTAAATAATTCCTTAAAAGTCTAGGGTAATTTATTCCTTTAAAGTTTATCTTTTATATTATCCTTTAGTCTTTAATAATATAATATTTTTTTAACTTTATCTTTAAAATTAGTTTTTATATAAAGGTAAATAAATTTAGTAGTATACTTAGTATATATACTTTATTACGTAAGACTAAGTAATATATTTTTAATTTCCCTTACTTTATTAATTTATTTAAATAATACCTTAAGTTAATCTTTAAATTATTTATAATTATTAAATAATATATTAATAAATACTTTTTTAATTATATAATTATTTTTTTTAAAGTCTTTAAAATATAATTTAAATTAATCCTTAGGACCTTTAGTAAGTTAGCTTTCTACTATACTAATTTATTATTCTAGTAGAGCTATAGTAGTTAAAAAGTACCTAAAGTATAATTTTATATTTATAAAAAATTCTTTAATTTTTTATAGGTTTTCATTAAAGTAAGCTAGTAGGGGTAGTTTAATAATTTCTCCTGGTTTTTTTTTACAAGGCCCTTTTTACTAACTTTATATTATAAGCAGGTATCCCTATTATAAAATATTTTAAAGTTAAATAATTAAGTTTTAAATTATTTAAGCTTACTTATTAATTTTAGTATAATTTAAAACTTATTAATATACTATTTATATAATAATATTATCTAAGGCTAAAGCCCTTTTTATAATATTATTAAGATTTATACCTTATAGGTTTTATAAAAATATAGTTAAGTTATTACTAATTATTAAGTTAGCTATAGTATTTATTAGATTTTAAAAGTCTATAATATTAATATTACTATTCTAGTATTTACTTTATATATTACTTTTTTAATCTATTTTTATATTTAGAATTTAATAGTTAACTATTTATATTTTTTATTAAAATATTACCTATAGCCTAAGGTAACTTTTAAATAAAAGTTATAAATATATAATAAGCTAAGCTCCTATATAGTTAATATAAAAGGAATTTCTAAAGAATAAACTTTATACTAGGTTTATATTAGCAAATAGGCTAGGCTAAACTAATAGGTAATTAATAAAAAATTAAGTAAAAGGTATTTATATAACTATAAAAAATATTTTATAAATATAATTAAGTATTATTTTATATTTATAATTAATTATTTAACTATTTTAAATAAATATAAAAAAGTAGAAATTATATATTTAGTTAGCTAGGCGTCTTTAATATTTTTAATAATAGAGTCTATTAAATTATATTTAATTAACTTAATAATTGATTTTATTAAGTTGTTTTTTATTAGTTAGTTAGTCTATTATTTATCTATGGCCTTTTATCTAGGGTAGCCCATAGTTGTAGTTATAAGAGTTAGCCTGTGATACCTAGCTTTAATATATACTTCCTTTAGGATTAGTATATTTATAAAGTAGGTTTTACTTATATTTATATATATTTTTATTATATTATATAAAAGGAAACTTTTTTATATATATACTTCTTTAATTTTTAAGTTATTATTTTCTACTATTAATTTAAATATAATAATTTTATTTTTTATATTTTAATTTTTTACTTTAAAGGTAAAGTTTAAATAAACCTCTTAAAAGTAAGTAATATTATTACTAGTAATTTTTATAGTTTTAATT
The DNA here is from genome assembly GCA_001931985.1 of Trichoderma sp. IMV 00454. Lineage (NCBI taxonomy): Eukaryota > Fungi > Ascomycota > Sordariomycetes > Hypocreales > Hypocreaceae > Trichoderma > Trichoderma sp. IMV 00454. The sequence continues at coordinate 46,556 of MSJK01000168.1, read as the reverse complement.
AGTTTCTATTTAGCCTTAATAGCTATTAGCTTTTTTTATTTATAGTCTAAGGGGACTTAGATAAAAATATAATTATTAAGCTTTTCCTAAGTTTTATTATTTTTATTTTTATTTTGTTTTTTAATAGTAGGGGCTAGCCCTTTATTATTAAAAATAGAACTTTTCTAAGTATTAAGTCCCTTTTATAGCTTTTTATTATAAGTTAAATTTTTTAATGTAACTTATACTTATATAATTATAAAAGCTTTTAAATTTACTTTTTTAATAATTATAAAAGCTTTTACTAAAGTAAGGCCCTTAGTATTCTTTAATTTATTCTTTATCCTATATAATACATTAGCTAATATTATCTTAATTAGTTAAGTATTATTATTGTTAATACTTGTTTTTTCAGAGTTCTTAAGCCTCTCTATTAAGTTTATATAAAAAAAGACAAAGCTTTTAAAAGTAAAATTTAAAACTAAGTAAATTTATTCTACTACTACTACAGAGGGTTTAGTAATATATTATATAAGGTAGGAGTTAATAATAGAAGCTATATTTAATATAATGTCCTATTTAACCTATTATTATATATTAATCTTTTTAATTTAATTTATAATTTTATCCTTAGTAAGGGGTTTAATCCTAGTTTTACTTTATTAAAGTTTAAGGAAGGTATACTACTTATCTTAAGGTTTTTCTTAAATTATCTTTTCTTTTTTAATATAAAAGAAAATATTCTAGTTTTTCCTACCCTTAAGCTTAAAGAGGTTGTTCTCTTCTATAGTTATAGTGCAGTTACTAGTCTAGGGGTAACAGGGTTTACTCTCTTTTAATTATCTAAAGGGTTTATAAATATTTCTATCTTTCCAAAGTCCTTAGATAGGACTATAAATAAAAAGGTTATAGTTGTTTTATCTAATAGCTAGTTAAATAAATAGGAATTTTTAATAATTAAGTACCCAAAAGGTAGGGTACCTGTAGGTATAGGAGGGAAGCTTGAGGCTACTTTAGCTAATTGCTATTAAAATAATTAAGCTATATTATTTTAATATAAAAGAAATAACTAAGAAAATTAACTTTATTATAATAAGTAATTACTATAAAAAATCCCAAAACCTTACATTGTAATCTCAATCCCTTCAATTAAATCAAATAATGAGCCTTGCAAATCGGAAGCAATGCAATCTTTTATTTTACACAAGCAGTCAAGCAATATGTTTGCTACCTCCGCCGTCATTATATTGGAATTGCTCCGGAGGTTAATGACCAGCTGGTCCCCTCGAGGGTAAAACATAACACTAAGTGACGGCGCAGCTGGTGGCGTTGGGTTGGGGTTCTCAAAAGCCTGGACTCGGGACTCAGTATCATGGAACATAAATCTGGGGTTCTCATCGATATTTTGAAACTGTATGACTGAGGCGAAGTCTGTCTTTGAGGGCCAGCTAGTGCAATTCTCTAAGATGTCTTTGAAACCCAGGGAATCTGTTTCGCCGACTTGGACGAATTGCTGCGTAATGGATTCTAGTAACCTCTCGGGTGTTTGCATCAATGAGATCCTTGCCCGTATAGGAATGAGGTTGAGACATGGCCCGACAATCCTTTCCACGCCATGAAGTGAAGAGTTGCGGCCTGCGACCACGTAGCCGTATACAACATCACTGGATCCGGTAATACGTGACATAAGTACGGCCCACGCAGCATTAGCCAAGGTGGCTGATGTCACTTTGCCTGGCATCTTTGGAAGACTCGTTTCTTTAGTGGCCGATATCAATACCGGCCTTGTCTCTGATGGTTGTGTTAGGAACAACGTTTTGGGCCACACAGGAGGTGGTGGGCAGTCCTTCAGGACATTTGTCCAGTATTCTAAATACTTCTGCCTGTGACGAGAGGAGTAAGAGAGTAGCGTTGAGAAGGTGGGAATTGGGGCAAGAGGTCTACTGTTGTAAGTGGCGATGAGGGACTCAAAGATGACGGGCAGGCACACTCCGTCATATTGAGCATGTGAGAGCCGGACGACCAGCCTATAGCCCTGTTCCTTGTGCTTGAGAAGCACAAAAGCTGTTGGGGGCGAGTTAGGGTCGCAGGTCTTCATATCCCTGTGGCAGAACTCGTGGAAAGACTGATCCAAGTCGGCCCGGACGTCTACAACTCGAAGGGGTTGGCGGATCTGGTGGACAACAACTTGCCAGTATTGGTCTCTGAGGCGTAAGAAGCAGGTCCGAAGGATCGGGAAGCGCTCGATGGTGTCCAGACAGCTGATTTTCAAGCGCTTAAGATTCAGCATTTTGCCAAGGTCCAAGTGGAAATAATTACAGAATTGGCCCCCAGCTATTCCATCAACTACCGTCTTCTCTTGGAAGTTGGTAGCGGGGAGTATATCGGCGATATCGCGTGAGCTGACCATATGGTCAAGAGAGTTAATCTCCTCAAGAAGTATCTCCTTGGTTGTAGCATCCAACAAGATGTCCTCTTTGACATTGACATTGTCATTAAACGCCACTGTATTAAACTGCAGCTGTTGAGACAAGGCTGCCACCGTGTCGTATCGGAAAATATCTGCTACCGTCATGTCGATGCCAATCTTGCGAGCATCAGCGACGACGCGCATTGCTGAAATTGAGTCACCGCCGAGCTGGAAGAAGCTGTCGTCCAGTCCAATGGCCATGCGGTCCAAGGCGAGGACCTGGCTCCAAATTACCTGAAGTTCATCTTCCATCTTGGTTGTTGGCTGTCGTTTTGTGGTTATTGCCAGAGGCTGCTGCGTCTCTTGCGCAAGTGCTTGGCGATCTATATGACCGTCTAATCCTAACGGCAAAGCATCAAGGACTTTAATTGTTTGCGGAACCATGTAGTAGGGTACCCGTGACTTCATCTTTGCAAGAAGCTGACCTTGCACCTTCTGCTTCAACTGTTGTCGTAGCGGGTGGTTGCTCAACGAATGAAGCGGGCGGTCTCCATGATCTGTTGGGAAGTTGAACAGTACTCGACCATTAGACTCGGAAAGCGCATAATTGTGGAATACGGCATCCAGAGCTCCGTTCCGAGAGCTTTGTTGAGCCCAGCTGATTTCTACCCTCCAGCCTGCGCTCTGCGCCACATCTACCAAGTCAATTGCAGACAATGACGGGCATTCCTGAGCGCTCGTTCGTACAGCTGACGCCCACGCGCCTCCATTAATAGGTTCCGCGGCATTGAACTCAAGCGAATCGACAAGGAGTCTCTCAAAGAATGTGTACTTGTAGGGGATATTGCCAACCGCGATTGTGGTTGTCTTAGGAGCGCTGCGCAATAGCTGGAAGAGGGATTTCCCATCAAGTTTCTCGCGAACGAAATCAATCCAGCTATTGGAACGAATCTCGTAAATCTTTTGTTGCTCCGATTGGCGACTTCTGAGATGCAACACAGCCGAGTAGCGGTAACAGCTCAATTCATTAATGCCTCTCACTCTCTTGGGAAGGATTTCGACATGCCGGATTTGATTAGGGTATACACTCGTCAGAGCAGTGAAGAAGGCTGGATCAATCAGCAACTCTCTTTCGGTCCGCTCAATCTCTTCCATGGCTCGGCGTAAACCTTCTTTGTCTACCGATTCTCCCAAAGTAACCATTGCCTTTGTAGCTTGAAACTGTCTGCGTAGCGCATGTGATCGAATGTCGCCGAAGAAGATTGTTTCGATGCTTTCGTGCAAGAACAGATCCTCCACGACCTTCAAAAGATATTTCTGGCTTGGAAAGTACTGAGCCACCGAGTTGATCACGGCGAGAGTCGGTGTTGCAAGGCCGCGTAGCTTGGACACATCTGCGGCGGTGCCCTTGATCATTTGCAGCTTGTTCTGTAGTGAAGGGATGGTCTTTGCGCTCTTTACTATAAAATCCAGAGCTCTTTCACTTGGTTCTATACCAATGTAGCTCCTCATCCCTTTAGCCAAGTTGAAAAGAATCATACCTGAGCCAGTGCCAACTTCAAGAACGTCGCCAGCGACACCACCATTCAAGATCGCTGCAATGGTGTCGTCGAGCCACTCATTCATATGGTCTCTGCTGATATTGTTCCCGTCGTACGCCGAGTTCCAGCCCAAGAAATCTCTGCCCAGGGTTTCAGCTTGCATACTGTCGATCTCTCCATACATCTCCGTATTGAACACAGCTTCCCATAGCTCCACCTGTCTATTAGCATCTCGGTCGGGTCTCTCGTCCTGCCGCTGCTCTTCTTCGACTTCATCATCATTCAACGTCACAAAGCTTGCCAGTTGAAGGGTCTGATTCTCATTCTGCCCAAGCTTCTGAACCACAACGGCAGCGTCACTAATGCGGCTATGCTCGCGGAGTATGCTTTCTATTACTCCCCCGTCCACGCGGTGTGATCTGAGGTCCATTTGATCGGTCTCTCTGCGAACAATCTCCAATAGTCCATCCGTAGGGCGTTGACGACCGTAATCTCCAGTCCTGTACGCATCGACGCGCTGTCCGTTTCTCAATAGTTGGATGAATCGGCTTGTAGCGCCAACTCCTTCAGTAGGCACTCGCGCTATGCCATCTCCCGTCACCACGAGCTCCCCTAAAACTCCAAGAGGAACCGGCTGTAGACTGACTGGATCAAGAATCTGCGCTTCAGAGCCCAGCGTGGCTCGACCAATCGGGAGCCCATTAGCACTTCTCTCTTTTAAAGATGGTCCGTGCAAGAAATTAACACCGGAGAGCTCTGGCCGTCCATACGTCTGATAAAACTTTCCTGGAAGGAGTTCCTGTAGAGTATGCACTTCAGAATGCTCCAAGAAACCTCCATGTACCAGCAAAATGCGTAGCTTGCTTAAGGTTGATGGATGTTCAAATAGGCATTGCCTGAGAAGGGTGGTAGTGAAATTGGCAACCTCGATACGTCGCTCCTCAAATTGCGAAGAGAGGATCCGCCAGTTTAATGCAGAAGGAAGAGTAGTGCAAACTAATGTACCACCTTGAAGAAGCGGGCCATACATCTCAAGCAAAGAGCTGTCGTGAGACATACTCGTCATGAGAGCCACACGAGACGCTTTAAGCAGGAGGGCTTGCGGAGCATGATTATCAGTTGCCAGGCGAGATATACCTCGATGCTCAATTGTTGCATGAAAAGTGCCCTCTGGTGAGTCGAGCATAGGAAGAATGCACGCTAGACTTGTGGCCGATGGCGTCGTAGTTACTGCAGCGTGTCCATTAAGTGTAGGATGAATGTGCTTTAAAGAAGACTCCTGAAGTGGCAGTCTCACAAGATCAGCTCCATCATGTTGCAATAATGGAAATTCTGTGTCACTTTCGACGAGGACCAGAATACGGCCTGGAGAGATAGCCTTCAAGATACTGTCGATTCGCGCTGCTGGTAGAGATGAATCTAGTGGGACGTAGGCCAGGTTAGCCTTCAGAACGCCAAAAATGGCGACAATAGTTTGGCAACTCCAGCGAGAGTAGATGGCGACAGGCGTCTCCGCGGGCAGAGAACAATCATTTAAGCGATGTGCGAAGATGTCTGACTCAGCTTCTAGCTGCGCGTAAGTCAACTCTGTTGTCTGATCTTCGATGGCGATCCTGTCTGGGGACGCAATCACCTGCTGACGGAAAGCATCTATCACGCTATAACTTTGAGAAAACTGTTTGTCGCCAGCTTGGCTGAGGCTTGTACCAATCGCTGCTACAGATTCGTTCTCACTCAGCTGCAGTAACCGAGACACTCCTACCGTGGGTTCAGCAATACCACGAGTGAGTACGCGTCGGAACAGAGAGAGCATGTTAATCAAGGTTTCCGGCTCGTATAGATCAGTAGAAAACGATGCAACCACACGGAATCTCTCTGGTTCTTGGAATACGTGGACTTCAAGGTCGTATCTTGTTGCAGCCGCGAAAGTCATCGCTTCTGTCTCAGTTCCTTCAAACGTGAAGTTACCCAAGCCTTCATACGAGTGGAGGGCAAACATGATCTGTGCTACAGGGTGGCGGGACAAGTCTCGCCCTTCTTGCAACTTGGCGACAATTTTCTCAAATGGTACATCCTGGTTATCAAATGACGCCGCCACTGTAGACTGGACGTGCGAGATGAGTTCTTCGAATGACTGATCCTCGATCTTGATCCGGATACACTGCAAGTTCACGAAGAATCCAATAATGTCCTTCACCTCCCATCGGTTTCGGTTGGCGTTTGGAGTTCCGATTGTTGCATCTGTTGAGCCAGTGAGAAGGTAGTGGGTGGCACGGAAAGCAGCGAGAAGCAGGACAAATGGGGTGACGCTGTTCTTCCTGCAGAAGTGCTTGATGTCGTCGAATAGGCGCCCGTCAATGGTTATCTCTTCTAGTAAAGCATTTCCTGATAATGTTGCAGGACGTGGCTTATCAGCCAGCAAGACTGCTGGCTGGCTTGAGTGAAGTTGCTCTACCCAATACTCGAGCTGTCTCTGATGCTCATCAATCTGCTCCTGTTGTCTCTGCCAGACTGAGTAATCGCGGTATTGGATGGGTAAAGGACTTATGGAATCGAGGGGATTCTCATTCCGGACAAAGGCGGAGTAGAATGTGGCCATTTCTCTTTGGAGGACATCATTGGACCAGCCGTCAGAAATGATGTGATGTAGTATAACCGATAAGATATGGTCGTTTTCATCTAGCCTGTAGACCACGATTCGGCATCCTGGCTCGGTCCGCAGATCGAACGGAGTGGAAACGTCTCGTCGAATTGCATCCGCAAGAGCTGGCCCGTCTCGCGCGATTTGCACTACACTCAGCTCCTCGGTAGAAACAGGGTTGACGTGCTGCAGATTGACGCCATCCTGGGTGTAGAACGTAGTTCTTAAAGTTTCATGGCGGCTCTGTATAGCTTTAATGGTTTTGCTGAGCGCATCGAGTTGCAGCGACCCATGGATACGCAAGATGCACGGCATATTATACCATACTAGCCCAGGATATAGCTGCTCCAAAAACCATAATCGCTCCTGAGCAAAAGATTGCTCGACTGGCTCATTGTGTTCAATGCGTGGGATCAAATCCCGCGATGCATCATGTTGAATCCCTTGGCTTGCGACGAGTTCAAGGCTGGGGTGACGGAACATGTCTGCCACCTCTAGGTTTAGGCCGACCTTTCGCGCCTCTCCAACAACTTTCATGGCCGCAATTGAGTCGCCACCCAGGCGAATAAAACTGTCATCGATACCGATGCTGGAAGGATTGACATTCAGAAGCCCCGCCCAAATATCGCGCAGGCTACGTTCCATCTCCGTGCGAGGTGGACGTTTTTCTCTGTCGGTCTTTGTTCGGAGTGCTGCAAGTTCCTCTGCTGATAGAGCTGACAGCTCATGCTTGAGTCTTCGTCGATCCGTCTTACCAGAGGAAGTTAGAGGCATGTTGGCCACATGGAAGTACACCGAAGGAATCATGTAAGAAGGCAAGGAAGCTGCAAGCCGTGACTCGACTGCTGTATCTGGTGTCATAAGCTCGATTCCGGGGGCGACTGCGACGAATTTTGTTGCAGCTCTTGGCGAGCTCTTTTCCATGCCGAGACTCTGGGTCGAAATGAACGCAGCGACGATGGTCGTGTTGCTCTCGCCATGAGGCGTGATCACATCAACCACGATGTCACTAGCATGTGGCATACAAGAACGGAGCTGATGCTCTATCTCTGCCAATTCCACTCGCTGGCCGCGGACCTTGACTTGAGTGTCTTTGCGGGCAATGTATATAAGACTTCCGTCTTCCTTATATCGCACAAGATCACCAGTTTTATATACTCGCCCTTGCCGTCCTGGCTGGCCATTTCCTCCTTTAACTAGCCAACGTGGGTTTTCGATAAAGACAGCCGCGGTTTTCTCTAGTTCGCCAAGATAGCCGCCTCCAACGATAGGGCCTTCAGTCATCAACTCTCCAACTGAGCCTATGGGCATAAGCTGGTTGTGGTTTTTTGGATCAACAATCCACGTCACTGAACCCGCAGCAAAGCCCATGTTTGTGATTTCGCCTTGTTGTTGGAAAGTCGAGTTGATTGTGCTTGTCGGCGTCGTTTCAGCTGGACCATATGTATTGATAACACGTATATGATGCGGCCAGTCCTTATCACCATCTTGTGGAGCTTCGCCTCCCAATACTATTGTTCTGAGATCTGGCAAGGCTGTCCGTTCTAGAGTGCGGGCGACTGACGGAGTAAGATGAGCTATATTAGCCTTCATAGATCGCATAGACTCCGTCAGATTATTCTTCCTCTCCCATTCTGATGGAACGCAAACACAACCACCGAATGCCAGGCACATGAACACACCCTGAAGGCTGGCATCGAATGTGTAGGACGCGAAGTCGTACACTCTTAGCCCGGTGGCATGACCCATTTTCTGCGCCTGATGTCTTATGGCAGAGCAAATGGCAGCATGGGATACGACAGGTCCTTTTGGAGTTCCTGTACTACCAGACGTGAAGATGATATATGCCATAGAGTTTGGATCTCTAGGAAGATTTAGTTGTGATGCTGGGGCTCCGTTTGATTGGGCAAGGCCGGCGAGTGATCCACGATCAAGGATAAGTTTGGCACAGCTGTCGGGGATAGCAATATTGGCGTTTGAGCGTGATACCAGTACCAGCTTTGCATCTGTTTGCTGGAGTATGAGCTGACGGCGATCGGGCGGGCTACTAGGATCCAGGGGCACGAAAGCTCCCCCAGCCTTGAGCACGGCTAAGGTAGCCACGAGAGCCCACATGGACTTCTCGAAGCAGAGAGGCACAATCGAGCCGCTCCCGATACCTCGAGCTACGAGATGCTGGCAGAGGGAGCTGGAAAGGCTGTTTAGATCTCCATAAGTCAACTCGCCATCCCAAGCGCTCAATGCTAGCGCTTCTGGCTGTCTCTGAGCCTGCTCTTCAAACAGATGATGCACACATCTTTCTACTTTCTCTGGGACTGTAGCATTCCAAGACCAGAGCTGTTCTATGTCGGCCGCCGCCAGCAGGGAAACATTTGTTATTTCTAAGCTGGGGCTGGTTGTTATGGAGCGTATCGCTTGACTTAGCGCACCAGCCAGACGGTGGGCCGGGACACACGGGACGAAACCAGGCTTGAAGTTTAGTAAGACGTCGATGCTGGCCCCGTCATGTATTGCGTCGATCGAGATGTCGTACTTTCGTCACGTTAGCAAATATTTCTCAGTTGTCACAGATGATGGATGCGAAGCTACGAACCTCTATTTCCTGTTGGCCGGATCGGAAACGAACGATACTCCCGTCCGCAAGCTCGAGCGAGTCTTTTTTACCCCTCTGGAAACTAATGACAGAGTTGAATAATCCTGATGGGCCAATCTTGAGAAGCCTATGGACACTCATGAGCGGATAGCTCTGGTGACGGAGGCTATCGACGTAGTTCCTCTGGACGTCTCGTACGACCTCGACAACTTGCCGTGAGTTATCCAGGTTAACGCGGCTGGGGATCATGCCGATGAGCGGTCCAAATACTGATTCCACACCATCGATTGGTGTATCACGGCCTGAAGTAAGAGTTCCAAAGCATGGAGCAGATAACCCAGTATACGCCCGCAGTACCAGCGCCCATGCCACTTGAAGGATCGCTGCTGTGGTTACCTCCCAGTGGGAGCAAAAGGCATGCACGGCGTTTGCATCAATGTCGGGCACCGCGATGTTCAATGGCTGTGTACCATCGCCGCAGTGTCCAGATGCCGGGTAGTGGCACGGCTCTGCGCCCTCCAGCCGCTTCTTCCAGAATGCCTCTTGTTCATCTTCAGACTGGTCCATGATGTATTCTATGAAGTCGCGATACGAAGCACCGCTACCAGAAATCTCATTCTGCTTGTATGCAAGCACAAAGTCGCGGGCTAATAAGTCCAGAGAGTATCCATCGAGGATTGCATGATTAATCTGAACTCGGACTCGCGCATGCTTGGCGTCTATGCGGTAGATTGAGAGACGATGCTGCAACCACTGTCGCGAGTCACCATTGGAAGATTGGCCTGTAATTTCCTGCCCATCTGAGATGACCGGTTCGCTCTCAAAGTGGTATACTTCTGGTTCTGGATCCCGCAAGATAACGTGCATAGTTCTGTCGTTGCCCGGAATGTTGTTGACGAGTAGAGCTCTCAAAAGTGCATGTCGTTTCACTAAAAGCCTCCAAGCCTGCTCGATTCTCGCGGTATTGACGGCACTATCTGATGCCGTAATGTCGACCTCCATGGAGTTCCAGTACTGCCTCCTGTCTTTGCTCTGTGATATCAAGATGCCCTCTTGTAGTGGCGAGCAAGGGTAGATGTCTTCAATATCTCTCAGGGAGCTAACGTGGAGTTTAGGCATGAGATGCTTATGGAAATCATCAAGATCATCATAGGATTGGAACGCCATTGGGAAATCTGACAATGTCGACTGAATTGGCGTACTCTGCAGGGTATGTGCCATTTGCTTCAAACCTGATAGATACTCTCTCATCCAGCGATTTACTTGATCCTCCCTAGCCATTCCTCTGGGGTAATTCAGAGACACAGTCAGGCTGCTCTGGTCAACTCCAGCCATGATTTGGAATATGGCTATTCTTTGCACGTTGGTCGAACCGAGTAACCCTGAATCTTTGGGCATGTCAAGATGTTTGAACACTGAATCACCGACCTCAGGCTGCTGATACGATCCTGCATAATCGAAGACGATCTCGGCCGGGAAGTCTATGGCGTTGATTTCGCCTCTCGATGCATTGGCAAACCTCGAAGCGATGAATAGCCACCCATTCTTCGGTCGGGCGCGACTGAAGTCTTTGGTCTGGCGAATGACATCTAGCAAGCTGACATCCTGCCCTTGCTGCACTTGCACGGGAGATAGCGTCGTGAAGCAGCCAATGACATTAGATGGACCCACGGCCCTGCCCCCGACCCCGCTCCCGCGCTCCTTGCTGTACACGGCGGGAATAGGCCTGTCATTGAAGACGGCAGCGAATGAGTGGATCAAGGCAGCGATCATGAGCTCATTCGGCCGGGTCGCAAAAACATCATTGCAGTGACCCAGAATGGCTTCTGTCGATGGGCCGTCAAGTGTGAATTTTATCTCGCAAGTGTTACCCTCGATATTCGAATTGGGTTCTATGTTCCAGTAGGATAGGAGCGTAGGCTCGACTCGGATAAGTGTAGCGATTTCCGCTTCGAGACTCTCGTCGACGTGTCGGGCTTGTGCCAGCACCCATTTTCGGAAACTCGTCCGAGACGACGGCAGTGCGACTCCTCGGTCGCTGAGTAGTTCTTCGAATTCTTGTATTAGAATGCGCCACGATACGCGATCCATGACTAGACTGTGAATGGCTATGAATAGTCTTTGAGAATCATCATCGTCGAAGGTCGCCACGACAAGAAGTGGGCCGTTCTCGATGTCGAGTGCTTCACGGCAGCTTCGTAACATATCTGCAACTGGAAGTATCGCTTTCCCCTCAACTTTAACATGTTGTATATAAAACGAGTTGCGTACATCGCCGCTGATAGATTGCTCCCACTCGCCACTGCTTGACTGATGGAACCGAGCACGCAGCATTGGATGCCTCTCAACGAGAATCTTTATGGCGCGAGTGATATTCTGGGGATCTATACGTGATCGAAGCATGAAGAATCTGCCTTGGTCAACTCGACGGATGGCACCTCCCTCCTGCTGCAACAACAAATTCTGCATCGGGCTCAAAGGAAATGGCTCGTTGCTAGGAACATCGTCAAGATAGCCGACGTCATCTCTATTGTCACCAGACGAGTCAAGAACGGCCGCAAGCCTCGAGATAGTCTTCATGCGGAAAATGTCGGGCACGGGAAGATTGCCCATGGATGCTGTTCTAACGGCCGATGATAGCTGCATAGCCCCGACAGAATCCCCGCCTAGGCGGAAGAAGCTGTCATCGACGCCAACCCTTGTCTCATCTAGATTGAGAACGCGCGCGCAGATCTGGCGTAGCCGGCGCTCTGTTTCCGTGGCCGGCTGTCGCTTTTCCTGTTCGCCTATTGTTTGTGCTCGAGCCAAATCTTGCATCGTAACAGCTGCGATCATCTCGCGAAGTTTCCTGCGGTTCGTCTTTCCTGACGACAACAGGGGAAGAATATCGAGGCGGAAGAACACTGATGGCACCATGTAGGATGGTAGTACTTGGTGTAGTGCCTCCAATATGTCGGAGGATATCTCGAAGACTTGTATGTCGGACGTCAAGGAAGTCAAACCTTTGTACCATCCGTTGTGGTTATGAGCTTCTACAGCGAGGAATGCTGCCAACGCCGGCTTCGATCCTTCGCCAGCGGGCCTAACGACCTCGACGGCTATGTGCCCAACGGCCTGGGAAATCTTTTCCGAAACTCGATGCTCTACCTCACCAAGTTCTACCCTGAGGCCTCTTATCTTGACCTGCGTGTCTTTACGACTAATAAAGCTCAGGGTAGCGTCTTCGTTGAGGCGCACAAGATCTCCTGATTTGTACAAACGACCCCGACGGCCTTCTCCCCCCCTAAGAAGCCAAGTAGGGTCTTGAATGAACGAAGCGGCCGTCCTCTCTTTATCGTTCAGATAGCCTCTAGAGAGGATGTCTCCCTCAATCAAAAGCTCCCCTATTCCACCGATTGGGGTGAGTCTGTCGTGATTTGAAGGATTGACGATCCAAATCACACACCCGAGAGCTCGACCGATTGCTTGTTTTTCAACCATATCATCGTCATGTCGGCTAGAGACGGAAACTACGGATGCTTCAGTCGGACCATAGCTATTTATGAGGTTGGGGAGATGACCCCATTTCTCATAATCCGTCGACGTGAGCGGCTCGCCGCCAAGCACCAGCGTCTTGAGCGAGGGAACTCGTTCGCATTGGAGCAGTCGGGACACAGTAGGTGTTAAGGCTGCCATGTTCACACCCATGGCCTCCATCACCGCAGCTAGGTCTCCCATTCGTTGCTCTTCTGACGGAACGCATAGACAACCTCCATTGAGCAGTGTGGCGAGGATATCTCCGACGCTGACATCAAAAGCGTACGAGGCAAATTGAAGGACTCTGGAGTCCCTTTTGAACAAGAGGCGTTGTCCGTGGTAATGGAAGCTTGTCGCAAGCGCCCGGTGCTCCAGAACTATACCTTTTGGTACACCTGTGCTACCCGAAGTGAACATAATGTAAGCTGCCGAGTTTGGCTGAATGAGAGGCAGCCCCGGATGTAGTTCAGACTGCTCCTCTGAATTACGACGCATGCATGCTAGTCTCTCCTGGCTGACTGCAATCGCCGTACATTGCGGAGGCAGTGGCGACTTTTCGAAGCTCTCCGAAGTTAATATGAACCGCGCGTGTGCCTTTTCGATGATGATGTGTCGACGTTCGGTAGCTGTGTGAGTAGGGTCAAGAGGGACGCAGACACCGCCGGCTTTCAACACACCCAAGGATGCGACAATCATCCAGATGGATTTTTCGAACAGCAGCAGCACAGGTGATTCGTGACCGACTCCGCGTTCTACGAGATGGAGTGCAAGGGTCGTAGTGAGGTCGTCAAGTTGAGCATACGATAATTCGCCATTCCAGCCAACAACAGCCTGAGCCTCTGGCTGGGCGATAACCTGCTTGTAGATGAGCTCAGGAATAGATTCGTTGACAGGATCCGGGACTGATCGGTTCCAGCTCCAGATCATCTTTTCATGAGCAGTTGGCATTGTATTGACTTCTTCAACAGTCTGACCCGGCTCAGCGATGGAAAGCTGTTCGAGGAGGTGGCCGAACTGTTCCAGCATCACCTGCATGGTCCGCTTCTTGATCACGCGGGTGTCAAACGATGCCCTCACTTTCACAGAACCGCCCTTTTGCAACAAGCACTCGAGAGTGACCGCGTAGGTGGCCAGCCCACGATGCTCGACTGCGGTCTGCCAGGTACCGAATGCAGTCGAGCCTTCGAAAACATCGTCTTCTTCTGGCTGGACGATAAGTAGTGTTTGGAAGGCGCAGGCTTCTTTGCCGCTATCTCCAAGCTTGGAAATACGTTGCAACCCGGTCTGTTCATATTCAATCATTCGCGTTGCGTCTTTCTGAATTATTTCCAAGTATTCTTGGATGCTCTGCTCCTCGGTGAAGCGGACACGAACCGGTACGGTGGCAACTGTTGGACCGACGATTGCATCAATGCCGGGCACAGGGGCATTACGACCAGACACTACAGCGCCAAAGACCACGTCGGATGAGTTTGTGCGCTGGTTGATGAGCAATGCTAGAGCGCCTTTGATCAACGTTGATGAAGTGGCGATCCCGGTCCTTGTGTTTTTCATCAATGACGCCGTCGGAAGAAGTACCTCGATAATTTCATCCGCCAGAGGCTCAACAACCCCAGGAGGTAAGATTGGGAATGGAGAAAATTCTCCGTCAGCGAGATAGGCGTCCCAAAATGTCTCGGGCGCTCGCTCTGCTTGGGCCTTGCTGCTGACCAAATAATGGATAAAAGAGCGAAAATGAACAAGATCGCTCTCGGGGCTACCAATGATACCATTTGCTTTCCCTGCGAGCTTCTGCTGGTAGATGTCAAGGACTCGCTGTGATAGGAGCCGAAGTGAAAACCCATCATATATCGCGTGATGAAGAGTACAGACGAGCCACGATGTGTCTCCATTGGCAATGAGAGCAAAGCGTGCCAAATCATCTCCCAATCCCATTGGTGTGTTTTTGTCTGTTTCTAGGTACGCATCAAGATCCTCAGCTCGGGTCCAACCGATGTTATGTCGACAGACCACCTGTATAAGGCCGAGAGTATCATGCTGCACGATTCTGGTTCGAAGAAGTGGCGAAGCCCCAATAATAGCATCTAAAGCGTCCTGGAAAAAGTCTGACTGTACGGTTTCGGAAATTTTAAGCACAGCCTGCATCACGTAGTCACCTGAACGCCGAGAGTTCAAAGACATAAACCCTTCTTGCAAAGCCGTGCACGGGTAAGCATCTTCAACTTGAGAACTCTTCAAGTTCGAAAGGGCTGCAATCTCCTCGGATAATGCATCGCTTGTACCCTTGGCGCCTAAAAGCGAGAAGGGCGCCAACAATCCCAGGCTTGTTCCATCTCTTGTGGAAACATCAAGCATAATTCGTGCTTGCATTTCGAGCATCGGGAAATTGAATATGTCAGGCACTGTCAGTGAAAGCCCATTCCTATAGGCCATGGAGGCCAGCTTCATGGCAGCAATAGAGTCGCCTCCTAGCAGCAGGAACTCATCATCGCGCCATATCTCATCCGCTTCGACGGCGAGCACATCCGCCCAGAGACTTCGCAGGCGAAGCTCCATGTCAGTTAGTGGCTGCTGTTGCTCCTTTTGCACTGCATCCCGCATCTCGGCGTGCCGTCCGCGAATACTGACCTGGGCGTCTTTGCGCCCAACGAAAAACAGATCGCCGTCTCTGTTGTATCGTACGAGTTGGCCGGTTTTATATAGCCGACCATGTCGACCATGAGGACCTTGCGTCAACCAGGTTGGGTCTTCAATAAACTCGTCAACACCAGTTGTCTCGTTGGCATTGACATCTATGATTGTTGGACGCGGCACCTCAATGAGAAGCTCACCGACCGCGCCAATGGGAACAAGGTGATTGGGGTCGTTGATACTGGCAATCCATGTCACAGATCCTTCTTTTAATCTCATATCTGCTAGAGACATAAGATTGCCCATAATCTCTTTATGTTGCGACTTCTCGAGGCTTCCCTTGGCAGTGCCGTTGATGCTTTTGCCTGCAGATGTTGGAGCATTTCTGTTCCAGTCCCAAATGGCCTTGACATCATCCTCTGTGGCGTGCGAGACCTCGCTGAGTAGTTGACTAACTCCCGCTCGAGCCAGTTGATCTCGAATAATATCAAGCTGCTTAAGCAGCTTCTCCACCTGCCAGAACTCCAGCACGCTGTTATCGAAGCTTGCTTTAATCGTGACGCCCCTGTCCCTCCTGATGGTGCACTCGATTGTAATGGCATATGTACTTAGACCATCATCGTCTGCTCTAACCCGCCACGTTCCAAGCTTTTCGAATGCAGATAAATCTTCTTCCTCGGGCTGCACAATGAGAAGGGTTTGAAAGCCGACTGCACGTTTCCCATTGTCGCTCATCTTTGCGATTTGCTGCAGACCAACCTGTTCGTAGGCTATCATCTCTGCGGCTTCCTTTTGGACTGTCGAAAGGAAACGCCTAATAGTCTGATTAAGAAGCACTTGCACGCGAACTGGTACAGTGGCAATGGTTGGCCCAACCATGCCCTCGATATCGTTTACAGCCGCGTTGCGGCCGAACACAACGCATCCGAACAGTACATCATTCGATCCGGTGTATTGGCTCAGGACAACTGCTAGTGCACATCGCAAGAGAGTAGATGTGGTTATGTCTGCGTTCTCTGGCATGGAATCCAGATCGCGTTGAACAGTCAGATAGCGAGCTTTATGCTCCGAGGCTACGAAACGAGAAGGAAACAAGGCGAATTCGCCGCCTTCTAGATAAGTGCGCCAGTAATCTTGGGCAGCTGAAGCGTCGACACCCGCGATATAATCGACGAAATTGCTAAATGGAGCCGATGTTGGGACTTCGCCGCCAGCGTATACGCTGCTAATGTTGTCTGCCAGGAGGCGGAGGGACCATCCATCGTAGAGAGCGTGATGAACGGTCCAAACAATGTAGACTCTGCCAGAACCGTCATCCACGGAAGCCACTCTCGACAGACGATCGCCGAGCCCCATAGACATCTCTTTGTCCCAATTAAGGTAGGAGTCCAGATCTTGAGCTGTAATCCAGTTGACACCATCACGACAAACCACCTGGACGAGGCCCAAGTCTGGATGCTGTACTACCCTGGTGCGAAGAATTGGGGTTGAAAGGACCACCTTCTCCCATGCTGCTCTAAGATCCACCGGATTGGTATCCTTGCCAAGTGTAAATATGGCTTGCATCAAGTAGTCGTTGCTCTTTGCCGAGAGTGAGAGCAAGCCTTCTTGCAGTGGCGTGCATGGATACGCGTCCTCCACGTCGGAGGCCTTACCGCCATATATAGCGGCGAGCTCCGCACGCAACTCTTCTTTTTCCGTGGCTCTACTGAGAAGCGCAAAGTTTGTTCTGGCCTCAGTGTTTACCGGGATATTTCTCGTACCCAACTTGGCCTGGGATGCCAGCGTGGGGTGCTGGAAAATTTCACTCACGCTGAAATTTATTCCACTCTTGCGGGCCGCTGCCACGAGTTTCATGGCGGCTATTGAGTCACCACCGAGTCTGAAGAAGCTATCACCAACGAAGATGGTTCCAGGGTCAAGATTCATGGTTGTTGCCCAGAGCTTCTGAAGGGTAAGCTCAGTTTGGGTCTGCGGCCGACGCTGCGATGGCTCGTCCAGCGTCAACTTGCGTAGCTTGGCGACCTGTGGGGGCGTCAAAGACGAACCCAACTCGCGGAGTTGTTTTCTATCTGTTTTCCCGGACGCAGTAAGAGGAATATTGTCCAAATGGAAGTAGATGGAGGGTACCATATATGAGGGAAGCCTCCGCGTTAGACTCTCGCTGACATCTCTGTCGACACGTACTAGCTTCATGGTTGCAAATCTGGGGAATTCCTCTGCCGGAAAATGTACAGTCTGTGATTCCAGGAGGCTTTCAGATGTGATGAAAGCAGCCAGCATAGCGTTATCTTTTTTGCCTCCAGGAATAATAACCTCAGTGACAACCTCCTGTGCGACTAAAAGACACTCCCTGACATTATGCTCGACCTCTCCAAGTTCCAACCGCTGACCGCGGATTTTCACTTGTGTATCCTTTCTCCCAACGAAGAGGAGGCTTCCGTCGCTTTGATAACGGACTAGATCACCCGTTTTGTATAATCGTCCAGAGCGGCCAGCCTGTGTGGTGGTTCCTTGGGAAAGCCATGTTGGATCGCTGATGAATGCAGCAGCTGTTTTCTCAGGGTCATTTAGATAGCCAGTAGCCAATATAGGACCCTCTAGTAATAGTTCTCCAGTGGCACCTAGAGGAGAAAGCCTTTCGTGGTTGTCGGGGTTGACGACCCAAGTTGCAATGCCCTCGCCTTTACCGATACCCACAGCTGCGGCGGGACTGGCTGCAGTGGCATTTATTGTACTGATCGGTGTGCATTCCGCGGGGCCATACGTGTTGATGATCTTAAATTGACCCCAAAGGCGCTCCAAATCAATCTGGTTTGCTGCTTCGCCTAACAGCAACAGCGTTTGTAGGCTGGGGACTAGCTGTGGCTCGAGGAAGCGGGCGACAGACTGGGTAAGATTGACCAGATTCACGCCCATATTGCCCATGGCCTTGCTGAGATTTGTTCTCTTTTGCTCGTCTGAGGGCACGCAGAGACAACCACCTGTTGTTAGCGTAGTTAACACATTGTGTACTGCGACATCAAAGCTATAGCCCGCAAAGTCGAATACTCGAGAATTCTCGTCGAAGCCGAGCAGAGGTAGCTGATGGTGACGCGCCGCGCAAAAGCTAGCATGAGGAATAACGATACCCTTAGGCTCTCCAGTACTTCCTGATGTAAAGCAGATATATAATGGTGATGATGGGTCTGGCTTGAACTGGACAGAGCCAGTCTCCGGCCATTCTTCGAGCGTATTAGGCCCAACGACAACGAAGTGGATCCCAAGGCCAGTAGTCTTAGCCCAAACTTGAGAATCCTCTGATGTACAGACAATCTTGGAACCGCAGCGCTTAATGATAGATTGCATCCTATGCTCTGGTTGCCCTATATCGACAAGTGCGAAGGCGGCGCCTGTCTTCAAGACGCCCATAACGGCCACAACAGTCCACATCGACTTTTCAAAGAAAAGCGGCACGATAGAAGTCGACCCAACGCCTAGCTTAACTAGGTGACGCGCGAGCTTAGTAGATAGGGCGTCTAGTTCCGAGTACGTCAAGGATCCATCCCATGCGGCAACAGCCTGGGCTTCAGGCCTAGCACGGACGCGTTCATCGAAAAGTTCTTGGATGGTCCCAGTAATCCTCTCCGTACTCAACGAGTTCCATTTCCATAGAGTCGCCTTGTGCTCTGGAGTCAAGGTATTGAGTGAACCAATCTTCTCTGTCGGCGATGCGCTTGACAGTTGTTCAAGAATGAAGCAGAGCTGCTCTAGCATCTTCTTCATCATCCAATTGTCGACCACCCTGCTGTCCAAGTCAAGCTTGAACTTGACCTCATTTTTGCTAATCTTGCATTCTAGTGTCACTGCATATGTTGTGAAATTCTGCTGTTCGGGTGCAAGTTCCCATTTCCCGAGTGAACTGTCTGCTAGCCAAGCCTCCTCGCTCGGAGAGACAATCAGAAGAGTTTGGAAGCCGCAAGCTGCGCGACCAGCTTCGTTCATCTGAGCTATATGCCGTAGCCCGAGCTGCTCGTGAGGAACTATGTCAGTCGCTTCTCTCTGCAGAACCTCCAGATAGTCTTGAATGAGCTGTTCCTCGGAAAATTTCGCTCGAACGGGGACCGTCGCGATTGTGTTACCGATAACTCCTTCAATGCCGGCGACTGGGATGTTTCGGCCGGATGACACAGCGCCAAAGACAACATCTGTCGAGTCGGTATATCGGCCGATTACAATGCCCAAAGCCGCACGAATTAGTGTAGACATGGTGATGCCTGACTGTAGCTTCACAGTTGAGGCCATTTCGATCGTAGTATCCGCAACAGGCTCTCGCGTTGACGAGGACAGAGTCGGGAAAGTGGTAAAACTGCTGCCACCAAGATAGCTCGACCAGTACTCTTCTGTATCTGTCGTCAATGAAGTCTGTAAATGCCGAATAAAGTTATTATACGCCGGCCTTTGACTGACAGTCCCATTTGTTTGTGGGTCAGCCGTTGTAAATCTTTTGTATGCGTTTCGCACATCGCTCATAAAGAGGCCCAGGGACCAGCCGTCGTATATTGCGTGATGTAATGTCAACACAAAGTAGTGCTGCGAGTCTTCCTCTACAAGTGCAATGCGACAGAGTGGATCGCCCAACTCCATCAGCTTCAGTTTGTCTTCCTCGAGGTACTCCTCAAGGTCATCTCCAACAATCCAGTCGGTGTCATCCTCGCAAACGACCTGTAACAATTTATCTTCGTAAATGGAGATAATTCTCGTTCTGAAAGAAGGTGTAGCATGAAGTACTTCATCGACGGCTGCGCGAAAGGCTCCTAGCTCTATAGTATCGGAGAGACTAAGGGTGGCCTGCAGGACATAGTCGCCGGCTCGCTTTGCGCTAAGGGATAGGAGGCCCTCCTGCATCGGCGTACATGGATACGCATCCGTGATTTGTGACGAACCTATTCCGCACAATTGGGAAAGCTCGTGGCGGAGCTTCTCAATCTCATATATATCAGAGTTCGTGGCGAGAGAGAAAGGAGACATGGGCCCCATTTTGGGCGCTGATAACCCTTTGCTCGTGAGATAGGTCGCTTGAGACGACAGCACAGGATAACGGAAGACATCTATGACTTCAATTGAGAGAATGGTGTCGCGGGCCGCGCCCGCAAGCAACATAGCAGCAATGGAGTCACCACCCAGCTTGAAGAAGCTGTCACCAGCGCTGATTATAGCAGCGTCAAGATTCAATACCTCAGCCCAGAGGTCTCTTAGCAGTAGCTCAACTTCTCCCTGAGGCTCTCGCTTCTCGATCTCTCCCTCGCCTGCCTTTTGGAACTCGGCCAGCTGTTGTGCATGATACAGTGAGCCGATTTTTCTCAATTCTTTCCCATTCGTCTTCCCAGATGTCGTGAGTGGAATAGCAGGGATACGGAAATATATAGATGGAATCATATAGGCTGCCAGTCTCATTGATAACGCCACTTCAACGTCAGCACCAACGTGGACCAGGTCGAGGTTCTCCGTTATCTTGATGATGCCAAACTTGGTGAGATCCGCATCATCCGCCACTAGGTATATTGCGAGCGTCGGTCTTCCGCCGATAGGCTCAATGATGGCAGCTGCAACTGCTTGGGCAGCTGGTATGCAGTCGCGTACCGCATGCTCAACCTCGCCGAGCTCGAGTCGCTGACCCCGGATCTTGACTTGTGAGTCTTTCCGTCCAACATAGCTAAGACTACCATCTTCGTTATACCTAACCAGATCGCCTGTTTTATAAACCCTGCCGCGACGACCGGGACATGTATGACTCCCGCGAACTAGCCAGGCCGGATCCTCCATGAAGGCCGCTGTTGTCTTCTCCGGCGCATCCAGGTATCCGCGAGCGAGAATTGGGCCTTCTAGCAGAAGCTCTCCCACAGCACCGAGCGGCATTAAGACGTTACCATCGGAGGGGTCCACGATCCAGGCATTACATCCAACGGCGCGACCTATGCTGTCCTGCTTGGTAGATCCCTTCTTGTATTCGCCTGCGATAGAACATACTGCCGCCTCCGTTGGGCCATAGCCATTGACAAGCTTGCAGCGTCCGACCCATGGATCGTAGTCAGCGCTCCTTACAGCTTCACCGGCAAGTACAAGTAGCTCTATGCCCGGTATCGCATCAACCGGGATCATACGGGCAACCGTTGGTGTGAGTAGTATGACATTAACGCCCATCGTATTTATCGCGACAATCAGATCACTGAAATCCCCTCTCCCGGAAGGAATGCATACACAGGCTCCGTGAATCAAAGTTGTCATGATTTCAGCTATGCAAGCGTCAAACGTATAGGGGGCGAATTGCAAGATCTTGGAGGCTGTGCTGAGACCAAAGCCGCCATGGCCAACGCAGCTCGTTGCCACGGAATTGTGCTCCAGTAGCACGCCCTTGGGCTCACCAGTGCTTCCGGAGGTAAAAATGATGTATGCTAAGGATCTCGGGTCTTGTGGAACAAGCTGATAAGCTTTCGATGTTCCGGGGAGACTGGCAACCGCCTCATGACTGAGAATAACTCCTTGACAGCCCGGAGCAAGAGAAATGTCTTTGAAACACTCGGACATTAAGACGACTTGGCATTTCGTCTTGTTCAAAACAAAGAGCCGCCTCTCAGCGGCATCTCCTGAGTCGAGCGGAACAAAAGCGCCCCCTGCTTTCAACACGGCCAACATAGCCACCGGCATCCA
Organism: Trichoderma sp. IMV 00454; assembly: GCA_001931985.1. Lineage (NCBI taxonomy): Eukaryota > Fungi > Ascomycota > Sordariomycetes > Hypocreales > Hypocreaceae > Trichoderma > Trichoderma sp. IMV 00454. The sequence goes on along the minus strand of MSJK01000168.1, from coordinate 24,555 downwards.
CATAGACTTCTCAAAGCATAGCCCGACAATAATCTCAGGGCCAACACCGAGCTCAAGAAGGTGTTTGGCCACTGTGTCAGAAAGTATATTGAGCTCATTATAAGTAAGCTTGCCGTCCCAAGCCTCCACAGCTGGCATATCTGGCTGCATAGCTACTCTGTCGCGGACGAGATCATGCACGCACCTCTCCACGCCTTCGGGGACGGCTCCGTTCCAGCTCCAAAGGAGGTCATTCTCGGCTGAAATGGAGTTATTAAGGTCGCATATTGCCTGATTCGCTTGGGCATTGATCAAAGATTTTGCAGCTGCACCAAACTGCTGTAGAAGCTGCTCTACAGTCCAGCGGTCTATAATGCTTGAGTCAAAGCCGGCTTTAATGTGAGCTCCATCTTGCGTCGGCGTACACTCCAGAGTCAAAACGTATGTTGTCGCGTCTTGTTCGTCTGACATTGTGCGCCACGATCCATACGGTTCATGGTGAAATGACCGTTCACCATCCGGCTGCACAACTAGGAGGGTGTTGAAGCTGGCGCCGAGCCGAGCTTCTTCGCCTACTTTTGCAATTCGACTCAAGCCTGTTTGCTCGTATGGGATCATTCTAGTCAGCTGCTGTTGCAAACTCAGAAGGTAAGCCTGGAGGCCTTGGTTTTTAAATGCTCGTATACGGATAGGGACTGTCGCAATTGTAGGCCCAACAATGCCGTCAATATCAGCCACCAAAGCATTTCGGCCAGTCCGGACAGATCCGAACAACACGTCGGAAGAGTCTGTGTACCTTGATATCACAATAGCTAACGCCCCATGCAATATCGTAGATAGAGTTATATCTGTAGCATCAACGTGGGAGAAGGAGACGGTAGACTCGAGCATGGCATCTGGTGAAGGCTCCAGAGATGAAGCGGATAAAGCGGGGAATGGCACGAACTCGGCATCTGCGAAGTAAGATCTCCAGTAATTGACCATTTCTTCACTGTCAAGCTTCATTGAGTGCTCAACAAACGAGGCAAAGCTTGCCTGGCTGTTCGCTTTTTGTCCGTTGATCCGACGATTGATGAGGGCATCTTGGTAGATGGACCGCAGCTGGTCAAAGATAAGCTCCAGTGACCATCCGTCGTACATTGCGTGATGCAGAGTCCAGACAAAGTATTTCTTCCCTGTACCAACCCTGTCATTGGCAACCAATGCGAACCTGGACAGACGATCTCCAAGACCCATAGGGCTAGAGATGTCTTCCTCCAAGTAAGATTCCAGCGTGTTGGACTGCTTCCAGTCAATACTGTCTTTGCACACAACCTGAACTATCGCTTGATCTTTTTCATAGACGATTCTTGTCCGAAGTGTAGGCGTTAACTGGAATATCTCTTCCCATGCTGACATGAAGACATCGACTCGGACGTCATTAGAGAGCTCCAACACAGCTTGCATCATGTGGCTGCCCTGCTTCTTCGCTCCCAGGGAATGAAGACCTTCCTGAAGCGGTGTGCACGGATATGCATCTTCAATGAATTCAGCGCTAGTGCCGCACTGGGTGGCCAAACTTTCAACCACATCTGTCAGTAGTCTATCGGTTTTCAAGAGTGAGAAAGCTTCGGTGACATTGTTGCCGTCTTCCAGCTCAGCGACTCGACAAAGAGTTGCCTGGGCAACTAAAGTCGGATTTTCAAATATAGACTTCACGGTTAGTACAATTCCTACCTTGCGAGACTCGCTGACGAGTCTCATCGCTGAGAGAGAGTTTCCTCCGAGCCGGAAGAAGCTGTCATCCAGGCCGATGTGATCAGCCTTAATACCAAGTGCTCTAGACCACAGAGGCCGTAGGTCTTGTTCCATCTTTGTTTTTGGTTCTCTCTTCTCTTCTACTGCACGAGTGCGAAGTTGAGCGAGCTGCCGTGCTAAAAATGCTGATGCCGCCTCGTTAAGCCGCCTCCGGTCGGTCTTCCCCGTCACCGTCAGCGGCAGATGGGCAAGCCGGAAGAAGACAGTGGGAATCATAAATGAGGGAAGATGACGCGCCAAATAGGTTTCCATACGTTCAGGGACGTCCATTTCCTCCAAGCGTATCCCCTCTTCACTGCCGTGTGTACTATTGTTGCTGTGCCCTTCTGCAATAAATGCAGCTAGAACGGATTCTTGTTTGTCGCTTCCAGAGGTAATGAGGCCCACCACGACCTGGTCAGTTGGGGATAGCAAACCATGTAGAGTTTGTTCTACCTCAGAAAGCTCAACACGCTGTCCATTAATCTTTACCTGTGTGTCCTTGCGGCCGACATAGGTGAGATTACCCATCGCGTCATAATAGACAAGATCACCCGTCTTATACATGCGTCCACGTCGGCCAGGTTGATTCTTGCAACCTTGGATGAGCCATGATGGACTGTCAATGAAAGAATCATTCGTCTTATCGATGTCCTCTAGGTAATGCCTTGCTACGGTTGGTCCCTCGAGAAGTAACTCTCCCATTGTTCCGACAGCAACTAGTTGCTCAGAATCTTCAGGGTTGACAACCCAAGTTGACACTGCGACACCTTTTCCAATACTCAAAGCTGCTTCGGGGCTCTTGGGATTTATATTGATGGTGCTAATTGGCGTGCATTCTGCTGGGCCGTACGCGTTGACTATTTTGACACGACCCCAGAGCCGATCTACATCGACTAAACTGGCTGCCTCGCCAGCCAGGATTATAATCTGCAATTCAGGCAGTGTGTCCACCTCTAGTAGCCGAGAAACAGATGGTGTTATGTGGGCTATGGTTACCCGCATGCTCCTCATAACGGTGTCGAGGTCAGAACTTCGTTGTTCTTCTGAGGGGACGCACAGGCAGCCCCCAACCGACAGAGTGGTGAGTATATTATACACGCCTATATCGAAACTGTAGCTAGCGAAGTCGAAGGCTCTCATTTCCGATGATAAACCGAGAAGTGGTATTTGGTGTTTTATTGCGGTGGAAAAGTTGGAGTGGGAGATGACTATCCCTTTTGGCTGTCCAGTGCTGCCCGAGGTGAAACAGACATACATCGCGGAGGCCGGGTCGAGCTCAAATGCATTCTGGCACTCAACTGGCCAGTGGCTGGTGGCCTCCTGTCCGATGAATATAGTTTCACGGCCATCTAAGAATAGCGGCTTGTTTTTAGAGCAGCAAATTATGCTGGCACGACATTTTTCAATCATGTATCGCAGTCGCATTGGTGGTTGTTGTGCGTCCAAGAGCAAGAACGCGCCCCCGGCTTTAAGCACTCCAAGCATTGCGATCATCACCCACTTCGATTTTTCAAAGTATAGGGGCACGATCATCTCCGAGCCAACACCCCGTGCAGTAAGATAGCTCGCAAATCTAGAAGACAGGACATCTAGTTCCGCGTATGTGAAGTCTCCGTCCCAGGCGTTGACGGCTATCTTCTCAGGTTGGGTGGCGACCACGGTAGCGATCCGCTGGACAACGCCGTCACCCGCTATTTGGGGCACGCTGCCACTGAGCTTCCATATCTCCTCGAGCTCTTCCTCGGTAAGGCGACGACTGCCGTTTGTTGTTTTAATGTTGCTGTACATCATATAGGTAGTTTCAACTTTGTAGTCTCGCTGCAATTGTGAGAAAATCGGATTGGTACAAATGTCATGAGAAATTGACGATGAGGAACTGGTCTACTTGCAAAACTATGTGCAAAATATAGGAGATCAATGTCTCTAAGTGATCACATAAGACTCAACCTATATACAATGGCTTGAAGAAGAGTGCGGCCACATTACAGAATTGCAATATCTATTTTCGCAACTAAATTTTAGGACGTCAAACGGGGCCGATCCAGCTGCAGGGTTAGAGACAGGAAGTACAAGAGGTCCACAGTGCTCGCAGGCGCACGGTATACATGTAAGCCATATATTCCATAACAGGCATCCAACCCTAGAAACTCGTGAGAAACAACTCCTCCAGCCACAAAATATGACCGCATTCTTCCTATTGCATTACTTAATAGTCTAGTCTAACTTATTGACTAGTATTAACAGGTTATCCCACCATAGGAGACCCCTTCATCACAAGTATCTCACGTCAGCTCTGCATATCACAATGAATAGTGTAATAAGTTGCCAATTACGATTATGCCGAGATTTCAAATTGATCGACACTTGAACTGCTACCACTCCGCAGCATCCCACCACATCTCCGTAGATGCTGTCAGTTTCGTCATGCTGTAGTAAGATATTGCCTGGATAAATAGACTACGCCACACATTAGTCTGCTTACATGCAGACCTTTTCTTACACGAAGCTTATGGCACAATTATTTCTTCTTTCCTTCTTCTTCAAGCTAGGATAAAATCAAGAGATCAGGATTGTTTCTAAGCATAGACTTAGGAGTATTGACGGGTGTGTTCCTGTCAGCTTGTTTGTTTTGAAAGGCCAAGGCCTGAATCTTAGGAGTAATGCATTATTCAAATACGAGGTATCTCGTTTTGGCGACCACATATGCGGAGATGGAGCCAGGGGTACCGTCGTCTGGTCAAATTGTCTTCCACGAAATTCTGGATACAATATTTGTTATGTTAATTCCTACCTCTATCAAAATTTTGACTCTACTACTTTGGCTTCTGACGGACCACGCATTTGAATACTCACCCTTCTACTCACAGACTTCCATAGCGAAATCGCCCATATATATTTTGAAGATGAGGGCAACGTTTTTTTGGTGGGTACGAAGCTTTTCAAAGTGCTTTCAAACACTTCGGCATCCGAAAGAGTCTACCCATCAGACGGAGGGGACTCGAGCATGGCGCGACGTCGACCTCTTATATCATGGCGATTTTGATAAGCACGAGGTCTTCTGGTGGCAGCGCTCCGGTTATGCGCTGGCAGTTTTCCTTCAACATTCCTTTTACTCGTATGAAGGTCAACTGAAGATTCTCGACTTCTTTGCTCGCTTCATCATACCTTGGATGGGCGTTGTTGACGAGTCCGGGTCGGAGCAATGGAAGTCCTTCATGACAGACGACCATAACCCAATAGAACTCAGTTGGGATTGGAGTCTTACTCGCAAGCCACCAACAATGCGACTCTCTTTTGAGCCGATTGGTGTTCTTGCGGGGACATACAAAGACCCCCATAACAGCTACAGTGCTGCTGAGTTTCAAAGGGCTCTCTTGAAGAGACCACACAATTACCAGATGCAGTTGTTTTATCACTTCGATGATTACTTCAACTTTGGAGTTTCCATACCTTCTGATAGGGGACACCAGTCTAAGATATTCTGGGCTTTCAATCTGGATGAGAATGATATCGCAGCAAAAGTATACTTCACCCCTCGATACAAGGCCATGGATACTGGTAAAACGAACCTTGAAGTAATCACCGAAGCAATCAAAGCCTTCCCGCAATACGCAGAGCAGGACCTTTCGGCGCTCTCCCTCTTCCAGGCCTATGTTGACGAGCAGAAGAAGTCGCCTTTGGAGGTCGAAGCTCTTGCGATTGATCTTGTCGATCCCTCCCAATCCAGACTCAAGATTTATTTCCGGTCCCGTGAGACAAGCTTCCAGTCGCTCCGAAGTATCATGACCCTAGGCGGAAGACTCATCAATAAGGACGTTAAAGACATCGCACAGAAAGGCCTCGAGAATTTGCGCCGGCTTTGGGATGGTGTCTTTGAGCAACATGGAGCAACAGACGAGGGATCACTAGCAAACTCTGCCCACGAGACAGCTGGCATCCTCTACTACGTTGATTTCAAACCAGGTAATAAAGTACCCAAGGTCAAAGTATACCTTCCAGTACGTCACTATGCCAAAAGCGACTGGCAGGTGATGGTCGCATTGAAGGAGTACATGTCGACGGCCATATCAGAGTCTCAAGGTCCGGAGTACCTGTCCGCAAACGATTCCCCCACTAGCTTTTGTGAAGCAATGAAAGCGATGTTGTAAGTTCCGTCTGTGTATTCAGAATTTAACCCTACTAATCTGCTTCCAGTGGAGAAGATGCCCTCCAACACAGCACGGGGAAGCAAACATATCTATCATGCTCCATCCAGCAGGGTGGTATGTTACGGGTCACGTCTTACCTGAACCCAAGGATCAGAGACAGTTTAGTTTCACCAACAGCTAAGAAAGAGTATTGATAAGGGGTCACACATTGCGTGCAGACATTTGGGAATTTATTATTGGTCGCTATTCAAGTTGTAGCAAATACATATTTAAAAAAATGCCACCACCTTGGCTTTCAATAGACTATGAGAAGTTTGCGTAAAAATGATTATTTGCACTAAACTTTACACTTTGTAAAACACAATAACTATTTAAGTATAAAATAAAATAAAACAAAAGAACAATTATAATTTTAATTAATTGCATGATTGGATAAGTACAAAATCTGTTTCTTACTATAGTTGAAATAATAGGTTTCTTTGGTAAATAAAGCTATACATTTTAACCTGGGCCATTAGAATGGTAAGATACCTTACGAGCAGCTATTTCTATTACTGTGATTACTATAAATGTAATTTTTGTCTGAATTTTTGCCCTTTTGGCATTGTAGTATAATAAACTGTTACACCATAATATAACGTGAGATTTTAGATAATAAGATTCCTCATACGTGCTCCCTATTCTGGTCCAACAATCCCTATATATAACAGCTGGTGAAAAGTAGTTGGCTGTCGAAGCAACGTACATAGTGTGTAAACAACTCCGCACTTTCATCTCTACTTTCAATGTCTCAACCGGGGTTGTGCTACCACCGATGCTATTTTTACCCGCTTTGACATGCGGATGGCTGTGTTCCGGTAGAGACGATCGACTCCACTAGTCGAGCTAATGGCGTTCGCTAGGGCGCCGTCCCGCGTTCAGCCACTTTGCTTATCCCACAGAAGACTCATGCGTGCAGGCGTGCAGCACCTGTTCCCATCCGCTCTTCACTCAATTGCGAACCTGCAGAACTGCCTCGTTGTGAGTGTCCAACTGGTTACCGTCCTCAACAGTATGAGCTTCACAAACTGTCCCGGTGATGCCAGCTTCGGGCCAACCGTTCGAGGATGCCGCGGTAACTTCGACTTCACATTGACATTTGAACAAATATTCTTTTCTATTATACCCGCTTCACTATTCATTCTCGCCTCTTGTACCAGGATTCAGCGACTTTTGAAAAGGCCAAGAATTGCGGGTGGCCGCATTTCTTGGGCTGTCAAATTGGTAGGGTCTTGAAATCCAACTACTTCCAACAATGATGGGAAGACTGAGGAATTCGAGCTTATGCATTCTCTTACCAGGCAGCGATATTACCTTATTTCATGCTACGATATACGCTCTTGATCCTAAGTTGCAACCACAGCGGCCGGCAGGTTCCTTTATTCGTCGCCTCTACGGCAATCGAATTCGTTACCGCGCTATGCATTTTGGTGTTGTCAACGTTCGAACATACAAAGGCCCAGAGGCCATCTATTATTCTGAATACTTATGGAATACTGGCTCTGCTTTTGGATGTTCCACAAGCCAGGTCACTCAGTCTTGCCGCCACCAACGACGCCGAACACAAGTTTGCACATCTGTTCATCGCTAACACCGTCCTCCGAGCTGTCATCATCATTACAGAATCGCTGCCTAAACACAACACCATTCTTTCAAGCACTCAGCCATCAAGCCCCGAGGATAATAGTGGAATCTTCGCTCTGGTCTCGTTTTCATGGATCAGTAGCCTCTTTGTGGTGGGTTATAAGAATGTGCTTCGTAATGACGACCTATTTGGCTTGGGCCGAGCAATGTCAACCGAGACATTGGGCAGACGACTCGAATCTCACATGAAAACTGGGCCATATCATCTATATAAGATCAATATCACGGCGATGCTGTGCCGAGCGTTTGCTGTCCCGCTACTTCTCCCCATCGGTCCCAGGTTGGCCCTTCTGGGATTTACTTTCTGTCAACCGTTTCTCATTCAGCGCGTCTTAGATTACTTAGCGTCGTTGTCGACTGACGACGCAAGTCCAAACACCGGGTACGGATTGATCGGCGCAACCATCTTTGTGTACTCTGGTATCGCCATATCAACTTCTCTGTACCGCTACCTCCACGAACGCACTCTGTGGATGGTACGAGGTGCCCTGCTATATCTGATCTACCAGAAGACAACTCAGTTGCCTTCCAACTCGGTGGACGAATCTGTCCTGACCTTGATGAGCACTGACATTGAGCGCATACAACTAGGTTTTAAAGAGCTCCATGACTTTTGGGCATCGCCCATCGAGATAGCCTTGGCTTCTTGGATGCTTTTCAACCAACTAGGCAACGTCTTCCTAGCTCCTATCGTCTTAGTGGCTATTTGTATCGCGTTGGTTGGCGTACTAAGCCTGTTCTTTGGCGCTAGACAAAGGGCATGGATGAAGAGGATAGAGGAGAGAGTCGGAGTAACATCAAAGGCAATCGGCAATATGAAGCATTTGAAAATTGCCGGTTTAGCAGAGGCCGTTGAGAAATCTATACAGACGCTGCGACTAGACGAAATCCACGTAGGAAACAGATGGCGGACACTCATCATAATAGCAACATTCATCGGCTTCACCCCCGTCTTACTTGGACCGGTTGTTACGTTTGCCCTGGCGTCGCAATTTTTCAGCGTTTCGAAGCTCTTCACTTCGTTGTCCTTCTTGACATTCCTTACCATCCCATTGACGCAGCTGATACAATTTATCCCTCCGCTGCTAGCTGCCGTCGCCTGTCTCGACCGCATTCAGCAATTTTTGCAGAGAGACGCCAGAGTCGACTATCGACAGCCCCTCTCCAGACGTGAATTAGACCAATCGGTCGTGCCACCCCAAACAGGGCATGCCACCGCTTTCAGTATCAAACACGGCGCTTTTGGGTGGGATGAAGACAAAATGGTAGTGAGGGATGTCAATCTCGAGATCCCTTCGTTCGGGTTGACCGTCATTGTTGGACCAGTGGCATCTGGCAAGTCCACGCTTTGCAAAGCCCTGTTGGGCGAAACGCCATACTATAAGGGTCAAATAATCACTCAGGGCACTTTTGAAAGTGTTGGCTTTTGCGACCAGACGCCGTTCATATCCAACGGAACGATATGGCGCAACATCGTAGGGGATTCGCCGTTCGACCAGAAGAAGTATGATGAAGTAATCGAGGCCGCGATGCTCCGACCAGATTTTCTGATATTCCCCCAAGGCGATGCCACCCTAGTGGGCAGCAATGGTGTCACCTTGAGTGGTGGACAGAAGCAGAGGCTCTGCATAGCACGCGCTTTGTATCACGAAAGAGGCCTCATCATCTTCGATGATGCCTTCAGCGGGCTCGATAAGGATACAAGAACGCGACTCTTCCACCGCGTCTTTGGTCCGGGCGGCTTGCTGAGAAGCCGAAAAACGACAGCCATTGCTTGCACACACTCCATGGAGCTTCTGCTCTTCGCGGACAAGGTAGTTGCCCTAGGTCCGGAAGGTAGAGTCGTGCAACACGGTCGCCGCAAAGCCCTCGCTACCTCTGAGGGCTATGACAGGAGTTTGCGGCGGCAAGCGGCACCACTTTTTCGTGTTAATACCATCCGCTCAACTGGGGGGGCTATGTTATCCCCTTTAGATGCTGTCGACTTGTCGCCTGTTGAGTCATTGCGCCCGAGGGCTGGCCAAGCCTCTGACTCAAGCCGACAGATGGGCGATTTCGAAGTATATAAGTACTACGCCAAGAGCGCTAAGCTTGGCACCGTCCTGGCATTTGTCGTCGTTGGTGCCTCCGTAGGCTTCTTGTGGAACTACCCACAGGTATGGCTGAGCAATTGGGCCACTGATGTGGCGTCTGGTGCAGACTCCCATCCTCATTCATACTGGGTCGGTATATATGGCCTTCTCTCAGCCCTTTGTCTCCTTTGCATAGCCGCCACTGGTGCAATCACCTTACTCGGTATCGTCGCGCAATCTGGCTCAGCTCTTCACCATCATGCTTTGCAGACCGTGATGAGGGCTCCGTTACACTTCTTCAGCACTACTGACGCTGGAGTTGTCACAAACCTCTTCTCTCAAGACATGACTCTCCTTGACACCGAACTCCCTTCAGCTCTCCTAAATATGGTAATTTCAGTGTTTATCGTAATTGGTATGGCCGCCGTCGTGGTATCATCCTCCCCGTATATTGCAATTTCCTATCCTTTCCTGGCGGTACTGCTGTGGATTGTGCAGCGAGTCTATCTGCGGACATCTAGGCAGCTTAGACTCTTAGACTTGGAAGCGAAAAGTCCTTTATAGTAAGTATAAGCACAATATCCCTTTTATGAGATATAGCACCTAATGTCTATGCAGCACACAGTTCGCAGACCTATTGAAAGGCCTGGCTACAATCCGCGCGTTTGTATGGGAAGACGCTAGCCTCAAGGCCTTTATTAAGCTTGTGGACGCTTCTCAAAAGCCCGCGTATTTCCTCGCCATGATTCAGCACTGTCTGACCTTTATCCTCCAGCTAGTTACTGCCTTTGTAGCTACCATGGTGGTAGTTCTCACGACTCAGATCAAGCTTCTGACACGTGCGGGCTTGGTCGGAGCGTCGCTGGTGACTCTGATGACCTTTGGCCAAACTGTTACCATTCTAATCACGACTTATACATTGCTAGAGACCTCTCTGGGAGCTGTAAGTCGACTAAGGCACTTCAGCACCAGCGTTTCTTCTGAGGATACTCGTGACGCGGGTAGCACTGCACTGCCGAGATTATGGCCGTCTCAAGGAGAGATCAAGATCGAGAATATCTCTGCTTCGTACTCGTGAGTAACACCTTTCTCTTTGGAACATGGCTTCAAGAACCTCGTTTGGGGGAAGGAATCTGGCTAACGCTTGTGTAGTGCCAGGCTGGATGAAGATACCAATCATGGCCTTAACGATCAAAGTCGTCTTGCTCTCGATGAGCTTAACATGACCATAAAACCAGGAGAGAAAGTGGCTCTCTGCGGCCGTACCGGAAGGTAAGTGTATGCTTCTTACAGGAATCTTATGGCTACAGATACTAACGTTCGCACAGTGGCAAGTCGTCCATCATATTGTTACTACTTCGTCTTCTCGATCCCCTTCCAGACATGGATAGTTCTCTTTCCATCGATGGCATAGCACTTCAAGACGTGGACCGTTCTCTCCTACGACAACGGATAATCGCAGTGCCGCAAGACCCCGTTTTCATTCGGGATAGTATATCCGTAAAGGCAAATTTAGACCCACACAATAATTTTACCGCAGAAGATTGCATTGATGTGCTGGACAGGGTCGGTTTGTGGATAGCAGTAAAGGCGCATGGCGGCCTAGACGCTTGTCTTTCCACCGCCTCCTATTCTCAAGGTCAGAAACAACTCTTCAGTCTCGCTAGAGCGATTCTTAGACGTCGTGGGCGCAAAAGAGAGCTCGAAAATCACATTGCAATGCAGATGGGTGCAATCAGATCCTATGACACTCTGGACCTAGGTGGTGTCCTATTACTTGACGAGGTGAGCGCATCAGCAGACCTCGCAACAGAGCAGCTTATGCACTCTATTATTAGGCGCGAATTTGCAGAATACACAGTGATTACTGTTACTCACCAACAAGGCGTAGCCATGAGCTCAGATAAAGTATTTGTAATTCAAGGTGGCTGTGTTATTGAATCAGGTAAGCCACAACAGCTTATGGATACACAAGGTAGTTATTTCCAAAAGCTTTGGATAAATAATAATGAAGAGTAATATTGTTTTTCCTATAGAATATTCTTATTTTTATTATCCTATTATTTCGCAATGGAGCTATACTATAGCTCGCTGTTCTCGTAGCTTATGCGCAGCGGTATTAGGTAGGAAGCGGTTATTGTAATGGGGCTATGGCTTACCGTAAGTATAGCTTAATAAACGATTTATATAATAGGGTTAAGGGTAAGGGGGAAAAAAAAAAGTAGGGAAGGGGGAAGTAAAGGAAAGAAGTAAGGAAAGGAAAGAAGTAAGGAAAGGAAAAAAGTAAGGAAGTATTATAAACTAATATATTTATAATTATAATAATAGGCCTATAGGGTAGGTACTACTTGGAACTATAATAAATTAAAGGATTAATTATAAATAAACTTACTTTATAATAAGTAAGCTAAAGTAAGTTACTTTTTATTTAGGAAATTAATTTACTTTAAAATAAGTAAACTTAAGTAAGTTTATTATTATATATTTATTTTATAATACTTATTTAAAATAATTTAAATAGCTAGTTATAAATATAAAATAATACTTAATTATATTATAAATATATTATTTATTAATTATATAATTGAATTTTTTTTATTATTAATTATTTATTAATTTAACTTAGTTTATTTACTAATATAAACTTAATATAAAGTTTATTTTTTAAAAATTTATAATAAGCTAAGCTTTTATAGGTTAATATAAAAAGGATTTCCTAAGGGATAAACCTTATATTAGGTTTATATTAATAAATAAACTAAGCTAAATTAATAAGTAATTAATAAAAAATTAAATAAGGGGTATTTATATAATTATAAAAGATATTTTATAAATATAATTAAATATTATTTTATATTTATAACTAGCTATTTAATTATTTTAAATAAGTATAAAAAAGTAAAAGTTATATATTTAATTATTTAAGTATTTTTAATATTTTTAATAATAAAGTTTATTAAATTATATTTAATTAATTTAATAATTAATTTTATTAAGTTATTTTTTATTAATTAATTAATTTATTATTTATTTATAGCTTTTTACTTAAGGTAGTTTATAATTATAATTATAAAAATTAGTTTATAATATAATATTTCCTTTTTATTAATTTTATCTTTAAGACCTATTATATATTATACCTAAGGATCTTTATATACTTTAGTAAATATTATTCCTTTTATTTTTTTTATATTTATATTAATTATAGTTAATAATAAATATAAATATTTTAAGTTTTTTATTTTAGTAAAAATATATAATTTTTAAACTTATATTATAACTTTATATATAAAATACTTTAGTATTAAAAATATAAAGGTAAAGTTATATTAAAATATAAAAGTAAAATTATATTAAATAAAATACTAATTTTTATTAACTAAAATATTAACCTAAGCTTTATATTATTAATTTATATTTATATAATAGTTATTATTATGATCTAAATTAATAAAAGATATAAAAGGAAAGGTACCTGGAATAACTATTAACTAAATAGTTAATTATAAGAAGGAGCGATGAGAATTAGTACTCCTATGATTAAAGTAACTTACATAAACGCTTTTAATACTTTAAGGAGCAATAGGTTATAGCACTCCCTATAGAATAACTAAATATATAAAATTTAATTTTCTACGCTTTTTAAATAACTTAGATAGATAGTCGTTAATAAAACATTAAGATTAAATATAAACTAAATTTTTATTATATTTTATTTACTTTATAATTACATCTGCTTAAAGCTACTTCCTATCCTTTCTGCTAATATAAACTAATTAACTTTAGTTTATTACCTTAGGAACTTACCTTATACTACTTAAGTATTAGGTTAAGACGTTATACATTAATAACTCTTATTTAGAAAAATATTAAGTAACTTTTAAGTAATATAAAACTACTATACCTAGAGTAGGACTAGCCCTTGGAACTTTAGTTACTAACCCTAGTATATTTACTATAAATAATAACAGAAATATTACTATATAAGACCTACTTAATATTACCTTTTTTAAAAATAATTAACTTTTAGTACTTATTTAAAATATATATAAACTTAATAAGGTTTTAGTTAATAAACTTAATAAAGATAAGCCTAAGATAATTAACATTAGAATTTTTATTAAATAACAGCTACCTCTTATATTTAAAGAAGATATTAAAGAACTTCGCTTATATTTAATTTAACTTAAAGTATACTTTAAGGATTTTAAAAATACCTTTAATATTACTGAAAAAAAGGTTTACTTTACTACCTTATACCTTAAAGGTACTACTTTAAAATAGTTTAAACTTATCTTAGATAATTACTTAAAAAGTCTAGCTAAAGGAGTAAAAAAATAAACTTAATAAATCTTTAATAATTATAATAAGTACGTTTTTAAATTAAAGAAAGTATTTAAAAATATTAGCGAAAATAGAATAGCTAAGAATACCTTAGTTACTATATACTAAAAAGGGAAATGCTTAAATTACGCTATAAAATTCTAAAATATTACTATATATCTTAACTAGAATAAGTTAGTATTTATTAAACGGTTTTATAATAGCCTTAAATAAGAAGTTAAAGAGAAGGTATATAATATTAATTAATTAACTTATACCTTAATTTTATTTATAAATATCTATATTTAAGCTAATAACCTGCTATATAAACTTAAGACTAGTATTACTTAATAATATTAGCGAAATAAATATTAAGCTAATTAAGGTAAAAAGTAATATAAGGAAATTACTAAAGATAATAGTAGTAAATTAAGAAGAATAGATCTAGATATTTTATAATATAAGAAAGAATTTAAGTATTATAACTATAGTAAAGCAGGCTATATAGCTTATAATTACTAAGTACCTAAGAAAAAATATAAGGATAAGATTTTAGAACTAAGGAAAGAAGTTTATATTATAGATATAAATAAATAATTTTTTAATTTATTATAATAAGAAGATAATAGTTACCTTTAGTATAAGAAAAAACTAGGAGAATTAAATAAACTAAGAAGAATAACCTTACTTAAGGATATACTTAATTTAGTTAAAAACTCCGTAATTAAAGCTATAGCTTAATAAAACTATAGGTTACCTTTATATAAAAGATAAGTTAGGAATATTACTAACTTTATTAAAAGTAAATCTAAGGAAATTAATAAACTTATTAAGTTTTAATAATAAGTTAACATTTATAACCCTAAGTAAGATATTAAGACTTTTATTTACTGAGAAATTTGAGATAGATTTATATAATAGTAATTATATAATAAAAAATAATAAATTATTATAAGCCTAGATTTAGATAAAATATAGGAACTTAAAGGGAAATACTAATAAATTCCTTAAGATTACCCTTAGATTAATTCTATTTATAATAATTATTACTAAATTTATTAGATAAACTATATTACTTATTAATGTATATATTACCTAAAATAGAAAGTAAAATATAATACTTTTCTATAATAAAATTTAGTGATTTTTATTATAAACCCTTGCTATAAAGGATAGTATAGTAAATGGAAGGTTACTTATAAGTTCTAAGAATTATAAATTATAATACTTAAACCTTATCTAACTATACTTTATAAATATAGAAATTATAGATAAATGGAAAATTACCTAAGTTATTAATATACTATTTATTAAACTTTAAAACTTATTTAATAGTATAATTAAAATAAAAGAACTTAAGTATATACCTTTAAATAGTATTAATAATATAATAAACTAAACTACCTTAGATATTAAAGGTATAAGCTTAAAGACTAGTATAACTTAGTCTTTAAAGAAAAATAAACTATAGAATAATAATTAGTAAACTAATTATATAATATTAAATTTAACTTTAAAACCTATATAGAAGTACTTAAGTAATTACTTAGAAGATATTATAAATATAAAAAAACTTTTAATAACTTATAAGATAATTAAGTTATTTACGAAATTTATATTAAATAGATAAGATTATATTATAGAGTAGTAGAATAGGATAATTACAAAAACCTATATTATAAATTACATATACTATATAAGATTAAAAACTAGTATTTAAAAAACTAAAATAATCTTTAGATAAAAGGTACTATAAAATTAACAAAGAATTTATATTCTTTAAAAAGGAATATAAATATAATAGTAATAAAAAATAAATAATTCTTAAAAAAAAGATTACTTTTATAATAATATAAAATAAGGAACTACTTAAAGTTTTAATAAACTCTAGGGCAGATAGGAATTATATATTAGCTATAACTATAATATACCTGTAGCTACTATAAATACAAAAGAAGAAACTATATTAACTCTTTTATAAAAAAGGAAAATAGTTTAAATATAATAATAAATAGGTAAAGAGATAGACTAATTACCTATATTTTAAAGTATTTAATTAAATTACTTTAGTAGTATATAATATTATTAATATTCTAAAATATAATATTATCCTAGGTATACTATAGTTATACTAATATAAATCTTTAATAGTATAGAGCAAAAGCTTAATTTATTAGCGAAATAATAAAAAAACTTTAGATTAAAAAGAGGATAAAAGAAGCTAGAAACTTTAATTTCTAAAGCCTAAAGAAATCTTTATATAATACTAATAAAAGAGAATAAAAATTATAAAAGCTTAATTTTTAAAAAGGTTTACTAAAGGGAAATAAGATTTATATAAACTTAATTAATTTTTAAAAACTATAAAGGAAAAAGATAACTAAGAAGAGGAGGAATCTATAAACCTAATAGCTAATATTCTAAAATAGTATTAGAAATTCAGGGCTCTGTTTTAGAAAACCTTAATTAACCTAGACGGAAGTATATAAATACTACTATATATAGAATAAAACTATATAATAGAACTAAAGGAAGGGAAACAACTAAAATATTTTCTATTATATAACCTTAACTAGTTAAAATTAGACATTTTTAATAAATAAATATAGGAATAAAAGGAGAAGGGATATATTAAAATCTCTAACTCCCTAGTATAATACCCTATTATTTTTATTCTAAAGAAAAACAGGAAACTATAATTAATTATTAATTATAGATAATTAAATAATATTATAATCAAAGATTAAACTCCTTTACCTCTAATATCTAAAGTAAGAGATCAATTATAAAAAGCTATAATATACTCTTAGCTAAATTTTACTAATACTTACGGATTAATATAAATAAAGGAAAAATATAAGTAAATAACAGCCTTTAGTACCTTAGGAGAATTTTATAAGTTCCTAATAATACCCTAAGGACTAATAAACACACCTATATCTTTTTAAAAAAGGATTAACTATATCCTTTAGAAATATTAAAATAAATTTATTATTATTTATTTAAATAATATTTTAATATATTTTAAAATAAAAAAAGAGCATAAGGAATATATATGCTTAGTACTTTAAGTATTATAAGACAATTATCTCCTTATAAACTCTGAAAAATACTAATTTTATATATAAAAAATAAAATTTTTAGGATATATTATTACCCCTGGAACTATATAAATAAATCTAAAGAAAGTTACTGTAATTAATAAATAGCTAATACTAACATTAGTTAAAAAAGTATAAAGTTTCTACGGACTAGTTAATTACTATTAATACTTTATTTAAAACTTCTTAGTCCTTACTTAACCTCTAATTAATATAATAAAGAAAAATTAGAAATTTAAATAAATAGAAGAAGCAGAATAAGTATTTTAAGCAATTAAATAAGCTATAACCTTAGAACCTGTTTTAGCTATATATAACCCTAAGAAACCAGTGGAAATTAAGACTAATATATTAAAATATACAATCGGAGGAGTACTAAATTAACGGAATAACGAAGGAAAGCCTTACCCTATAGTATTCTACTTATAAAAACTTAATAAAGCTGAACTTAATTACGTAGTCTATAATAAAGAATTCTTAGGAATTAAAAGCTATTTAAAATAATAAAGTTAGTACTATAAAGGAAGCAAATTCCAAATTAAGATCTTTACTAATTACTAAAATATTACCTACTTTACATTTACCTAAAAACTATCTAAACAATAACTAAGATACTTTAAGTTCCTAAGTAAATTTAATTATAAACTAATATACTGCAAAAGATTAGAAAATAAAAAAGCCAATATACTTAGCAGAAGAATTAACTATTTCTAAGAAATCCCCAATTACTAAAGCACTATATTACATTAGAATATATAAAGTAATTATAAATAAAAATCCCTTAATATAATCTTTAAAGTATAAAAGTATAATAAACTCTTTAAAGAAATTAAGGAGTATATAAAAGATTAAAAACTACATTAGTTTCTATCTTAGGTTATATTACAAAATAGATATTCTATAAACAATAATAAATATTAGGTACCCCCCAAGTTACAAAAGAAAGTTATAAAATATATTTACAAATATCTACTATTTAAATACCAAGGAATTATAACTATATACTAATAAGTACTTATAATATATTAATTTAAAGGAATAAAGAAAATCACTACTAATATTATAGTAATTTATAATAAGTGTTAATACGCTAAGTACAGAAAATATAAACCTTACGGAAAACTATAACTTTTACCAGTACCTAAACTACTATAGGAAACAGTTACCTTTAATTATATTATAAACCTACTACTTTCTAAAAAACCCTTTACTAAAGTAACTTATAATAGTATCTTAGTAATAGTAAATAAATTTATAAAATAAATATACTTTCTACCTTATTAAAAATCACACTTAGTAAAAGATCTTATATATACATACCTAAGAATAATAGTAGCCAATTACAGTATACCCTAAGAAATTATCTTTAACAAAGGATAAACTTTTACCTCTAAGTTTTAGTAAGAACTTATAGTAAGACTTAGAGTAAATTATAAACTTAGTAGTATATACTATCCTAAGACAAACAGTTAAATAAAATAAATAAATTAAATTATAAAGCAATACCTAAAATACTTTATTAACCTACAATAAGACAATTAAGTTAATAAACTACCTTTTACTTAATTATACTACAATAATACAAAATCTAAATCAATTAGGTTAACGCTATTTTATACTTTATATAAATATACTCCTTTAGTATATAAGCCACCCTAAAAAGGTCCTAACGCTAATAAAGCACAACTCTAAGCAAAATTAATAATCAACTTACACAAGGAACTAAAAGTACAACTAAAACTTATTTAAAAATATATAAAACATTATATAAATAAAAATAGGATTAAGGGACTAAACCTCTAAGAGGGGGATATAGTCTACCTACTTTAACATATATAAGGCTATAAAATACCAAATATTAAAATAAACTAACTAAATAATAAGCTTAATTTTAAAAAAATCAGCCTATTTAAAATTTTAAAGAAAATCAGTAATATTAACTATAAACTAGAAATACCAGAAGGCATATAACTAAAATACCCTATATTTCACATATTACTTTTAAAAAAAGCATAAATCAACAAAGTAATAGAAAGACTAATCTTAGATAAAATTATTATTATTAAAGATAAAGAAAAATAGGAAGTTAAAAAAGTCTTAGCAGTATAAAGGAATCTAAAAGAAAATAACAGGATTAAATACTAAGTTAAATAAAAAGGGTATAATCTAATTTATAATACCTAAGAACCTATTAAAAGCTTTAATACAATAGAATTAATTTAAGACTTTTAAAAAAACTTAGGATTATACTTAAAACTCCTAACGCCGGCTACCTAATAAATAAAACTACTTAAGAAAAAGAAAGTATATAAGTTTCCCCTAATAGTATAAGAGGACCTAGATCTTTAAACTTTAAACTAATGCCTAAGGAAAACTAATCTACGTCATTAGGAATACCTAACAGTTATAAATCCTATACTACTGCCTACTCTACAGCTACTTTAGCATTAGCTTCGGCTATTCCTTAATAAAATAATTTATTACCTCACTCTTCTACTTTTTTATACGTTTTTCAAATATATAATAAATAACTAGCCGCTTTAGCTAACTTAGATTACAACTTAATTATTTAAGTATTTAAAGAATTAAAATACTCCCCAGCCTCCTCCTCTTTATACTTTAAAGAACGTTTTTAAACTATTACTCTTTTAACTAAGGAAAGTTAGTTATTACCGTATTAAGAAGCTAAAACCACTTATAAGTATTTACAATAAAAATACCATTATAAGATTTCTTTACTTTTACATAGTTTCTACAATAAGAAGAAGTCTTGGAAATTACATAGGCCAGCTTAAGACAATAACAACGGGTATATAGTATATCTACAGCTACTCTAGAAGTTAATATATATTTTACTAAGGAAAAATTTTCATACCTTTTACAAACCCCTATAAATAGATTAAATATAATAAAAAATATAAAAAAGAAGGAAATATACTTTATAAAGATTGTGCGCTACAGCTAGATTAAGTATAAAGCCCCATTAGGTCTTAGGGATAAAACTAATAAAAGAGGGGGTATTATATTACGATCTAAACTAATAAAAGATATAAAAGGAAAGGTACTTAGAATAACTATTAACTAAACAGCCAATTATAAAAAGAAGCAATAAGAATTAGTGCTCCTATAATTAAAGCAACTTACATAAACGCTCCTAATACTTTAAGGAGTAATAGGCTATAGCACTCCTTATAAAACAACTAAATATATAAAATCTAATTTTCTACGCTTTTTAAATAACTTAAATAAACAGTCATTAATAAAGCATTAAGATTAAATATAAACTAAATCTTTATTATATTTTACTTACTTTATAATTATATCTACTTAAAGCTACTTCCTGTCCTCTCTACTAATATAAACTAATTAACCTTAGCTTATTACCTTAGGAACTTACCCTATACTACTTAAGTATTGGGTTGGGACGTTATAGTTATTTTAATTTATAAGTTTAAAAAAGTAAATATAATTATAATATATAAAATTATATAAATTAAAAGTTATAATTTAGTATTTTAAATTTATAAATTAAAAAAAATAATTATAGTTATAATAGTAAATAATAAAAAGTAAATAATAATTTTACTTATTAATTAAAAAAGCTAGTATAATAATTTATTATATAAATAAGGATTATTATTAAGGAAATTAATTATATAAAAAGTAAAAGGATAAATTATTAAATAAATAAAAGGAAACTTATTAAATTAATAAAAAAATAAATTATTAAATTAATAAAAAAATGAATTATTAAATTAATAAAAAAATAAATTATTAAATTAGTAAAAGGAAATTTATTAAATTAATAAAAGAATAAGTTATTAAATTAATAAAGAAATAAATTATTAAATTAATAAAGGAATAAATTATTAAACTAATAAAGGAATAAATTATTAAATTAATAAAAGAATAAGCTATTAAATTAGTAAAGGAATAAGTTATTAAATTAATAAAGGAATAAGCTATTAAATTAGTAAAGGGATAAGTTATTAAATTAATAAAGGAATAAACTATTAAATTAGTAAAGGGATAAGTTATTAAATTAATAAAGGGATAAGTTATTAAATTAGTAAAGGGATAAATTATTAAATAAGTAAATAAAAACTTATTTAATAAGTAAAAGGGAATAAAGTATATAAAAAGTAAAAAAACAGTTTATTAAATAAATAAATAAATAAAAGTAAAAAAAAAATAACTTATTTAATAAATTAAATAAAAGAAAAAATAACTTATTTAATAAGTAAAAGAAGTAAATTATATAAAAAGTAAAAGAAAAATAAATTATTAAATTAATAAAAAAAAAAATTTATATAAATAAGTAAAGTATAATATTACGACCTGGATCTTATAGTCGCAATAATAAGTCTACAGGTTAGACAGTCACAAATAAACGTTAGACCGACTAACTAATTAGACATGGATTATTAGATTATTTAATAATCCAATAATCTATAAGCTGAATCACCAGAAATTCTAATAATCTAAGGCAGGATTATTAAATCCTTCAATAATCTAGCCTAGGTTAACTAAGTATATAAGTACACTTTATATTACTTATTAAAATATTTAAATAACCAGTTATTATTAACATAATAGCATTTAAATTAAACATTAGATACTTTACTTTAAATTTAGTAATAAGATTACCTATTTACTAACCTAACTGCTTTGCTAATATAAACTATAAAACTATTCTAAGGTTTATCCCTTAGGAATAGTATTATTTATACTAATATATAAATACTAGTTCGTTATATAATAATAACTTTTATTTAAACAGTTACCTTAGACCTATAGGTAATAAGATAATATAGCAGACTAAATATAAAATACTAAGCTTAAAGAATCCCCTGAGGTTTAGTAAAAAAACGCTATAATAAAATAACTTATAACCTTAGAAAATATAGTATAGTAGTAAGCAGCTACTATATAAAACCTCACAGAATAACTTTAAACTTTACGTAGCTAAAGATAACTGTTACAATCTGAACTAACAAAAGATATAAAAGGAAAGGTACCTAGAATAACTATTAATTAAATAGCTAATTATAAGAAAAAGCAATAAGAATTAGCACTCCTATAATTAAAGCGACTTATATAAATGCTCCTAATACTTTAAGGAGCAATAGGCTATAGCGCTCCCTATAGAATAACTAGATATATAAAATCTAATTCTCTACGCTCTTTAAATAACTTAAATAAATAATTATTAATAAAGTATTAAGATTAAATATAAACTAAATCTTTATTATATCTTACTTACTTTATAATTATATCT
The DNA here is from genome assembly GCA_001931985.1 of Trichoderma sp. IMV 00454. NCBI lineage: Eukaryota > Fungi > Ascomycota > Sordariomycetes > Hypocreales > Hypocreaceae > Trichoderma > Trichoderma sp. IMV 00454. Next base: position 2,192 of record MSJK01000168.1, on the reverse strand, counting down.
ACTTAAAGCTACTTCCTATTCTTTTTACTAATATAAATTAATTAACCTTAGCTTATTACCTTAGGAACTTACCCTATACTACTTAAGTATTAGGTTAGGACGTTATATATTAATAACTTTTATTTAAAAAGATACTAAGTAACCTTTAAGTAATATAAAACTATTATACCTGGAGTAGGATTAGCCCTTGGAACTTTAGTTACTAACCCTAGTGTATTTACTATAGATAATAACAGAAATATTACTATATAAGACCTGCCTAATATTACCTTTTTTAGAAATAATTAACTTTTAATACTTATTTAAAATATATATAAACTTAATAAGGTTTTAGTTAATAAACTTAATAAAGATAAGCCTAAGATAATTAATATTAGAATCCTTATTAAACAACAGCTACCTCTTATATTTAAAGGAAATATTAAAGAACTTCGCTTATATTTAATTTAACTTAAAGTATACTTTAAGGATTTTAAAAATACCTTTAATACTACTAAAAAAAAGGTTTGCTTTACTACCTTACGCTTTAAAAGTACTACTTTAAAATAGTTTAGACCTATCTTAGATAATTACTTAAAAAGTCTAGCTAAAGGAGTAGAAGAATAAACTTAATAAATCTTTAATAATTATAATAAGTATATCTTTAAATTAAAGAAAGTATTTAGAGATATTAGCGAAAATAGAATAGCTAAAAATACCTTAGTTACTATATATTAGAAAAGGAAATACTTAAATTATACTGTAAAATTCCAAAATATTACTATATATCTTAACTAAAATAAGTTAATACTTATTAAATAGTTTTATAACAGCCTTAAATAAGAAGTTAAAGAGAAGGTATACGATATTAATTAATTAACTTATACCCTAATCTTATTTATAAATGTCTATATTTAAGCTAACAACCTACTATATAAACTTAAGACTAGTACTACTTAATAATATTAGTAAAATAAATACTAAGTTAATATAACGTCCTAACCTAATACTTAAATAGTATAGGGTAAGTTCCTAAGGTAATAAGCCAAGGTCAATTAGTTTATATTAGCAGAGAGGATAGGAAGTAGCTTTAAGCAAATATAATCATAAAGCGGGTAAGATATAATAAAGATTTAGTCTATATTTAATCTTAATGCTTTATTAATAACTATTTATTTAAGTTATTTAAAGAGCGTAAAGAATTAAATCTTATATATTTAGTTATTCCTAGTAGCTTACTTAATAAAGTCCTTTTATACCTAGTGAGCTTACGACCTTAGTGTTAAAGCTTATATACTATAGTATATATATTTTAGTAAATTAATAAGGCTTTTTCTTAATTAATTATTCTTTTTATAGTTTACCTAAGAGGTATATACTTTAAATTAGGTTGTAATATAATGCCTCCTTTTTATTAGTCTTATCCTTAAGGCTATATATATAAGTCTAATTATCCCCTTTCTTTTATAGTTATAGTTCTTTCTTTTATTTACAAAATGCCTTATAGTATTATTAAATAGTAATTATTTATTAAGAAAAAGTCAATAAAGAATTAGAAAGCAGTAGTATTAGTAATCAAGACTGTTAATATTATTATTATACTTTATTCTTATTATAAAGTAAAAGGTTTACTTTATAAAATAGTAAAGGGATATAATTAGTATAAGGAGTATACGTATCGTAGGCGTTCTTATAATAGGAATAGGATTTTATTAACAGCAGGTAGGTAAGCTTTTAACTAATGCAGGGTTTAGTAACTAATAGTAATTAACGTAGTAATTAGCTACTAAAAAAGAACGTTTAGACGCTAAAAAACGTTAAACTAAGCAGGAGTTATTTTAATAATAATAATAAATAATACTATTAACTTAATAAATAAATAAAAGGTTTTTACAGTTAGCCTAGTTATAGAAGTAATAGAAATAGATTAACGTTTACGGTAAGTAAATGCTTTACTATAGTATTTATTCCCTTAATAAGTTAAATAAGGTAGAGTAAGCGGAGTTAGAGGTGGTAATTAATATTTAAGCGTTAGGGGTAGTAGATGTTATTAACTAGTTTGCGGTTTTTAGTAATATTTTTTTAGGGTTTAGGGTTAGGGTTAGGTTAGGGTTAGGGTAGGGTTAGGGTTAGGGTTAGGGTTAGGGTTAGGGTTAGGGTTAGGGTTAGGGTTAGGGTTAGGGTTAGGGTTAGGGTTAGGGTTAGGGTTAGGG